>JAHWFP010066072.1:0-38276 GCA_023313725.1 Lithobius niger
GATATTTTCCAACCCTGGATTCAACACTAACGACACCTTCGGTTATCAAAACTCCATACCATCAATGGAATGCGAGCCAGCGCCCAAACGGATTTTGCTTATTCAGCCTCTATGGGAGCCTTGAAGAACTTGGCAAAGGAAAAACCAGCGCTACGTGAAGCTTCAATGATCAGAGGATCCATTCACATACTTAAACATGCTTCTTCCTTCCGTAAGAACAGTTTTAACTGGTTTTCTTGTCTGCTTATAAACTCATTTCGTAAGAGAGACGCCATCCGCGAATCGGCATTTAACATCCCTACCGACACGGTGGGTCAATTGCGCCTCCTGCCCATTCACGGCTCATCTGAAATATTCAACGGGAAACTCCTCGAACTCACTGCGGAGCTTCGGGATAAAACTAAACTGTTGACTACTGCTGAGCAATCTTCCAGCCATCCAAGGAAAAGCCAAAAAAACTTGAGCTAGCCCTACTCCAAATTTCTAGCATCAGTACCCGTACTACAGCAGCCCTTTAGACTTCAAGGGAAACTCGAAGAGACAACGATCAACTTGGAGAACAGTTACCTTTTCAAGCACCCACCCCTTCCAAAGGACTATGAAGAGCCTCTGGATAACTTCAACGTGGTAGGAGTTCCTTGCTCCATTTACCAACGGGTGGGTGGAAGGTTGGTGTTACACTACAATGCCTGGAAACGCTTAACCAACGACCAGTTCTTCCTAGACACCGTAGAAAAAGGATACAGTCCCCCATTTCATTTGCGCCATTCCTGCACTCCGCCCAACTTTGAGGCAGCCTGGAACATGGACACAGGAAACCTGAAAGGATCCCTCACTTCAAGAGGAAGTGATGAAACTTTTGGCAAAGGAAGCTATCTCCCTGTTGCTACCCAGCTTCATGGGTTTCTGGAGCCCAACACAGGTTATAACAAGAATGGGGAGGAGGACAATCGTCTACATTTTAACTTGAGAAAACTAAATCGACACGTACAGAAGGAGACGCTAGCCACCATAAAAGCAGCTCTTCATCAGGACGAATTGACCATCTCCATCGACCTAGAAGATGTTTACCTTCACATCCCACTGCATCCTTCTGTACACCACCTCTTCAGATTCTTAACAAATGGAACATCGTACCACTTTTAAGACATTCTGTTTTGGCCTTTCAACAGCACCAATGTTTTCACGAGGATTCTCCGACCAGTCATCACGTCACTCTACCTTCATAATATCCGAGCCTGTGCATATCTGGACGATTGGTTATTTCGACACAAGTCCAGCTTCATCTCGACTAGTGCCTCACCCTCTTCAGAGACCTAGGACTGAGCATAAATAGGAAGAAATAGAGATTCTCCCGCAACAGGTGTTCATCTTCCTCGTGGCCCAATTCGACCTCCGCTTATCAATCGTGGAGAATCAACATGGAGAGAGGGTTTTCCGCTCAAGTTTCAAATAGACTGCTTAAATGCCACTGTCCATCTACAAATATACGAAACCAAATAGAGGAAATGGTATGGGCTCAACAAGTAGCAGCTTCTAACAAGTCTTTGCCTTCATCCAAGAATGACAAGGAGGATCAATAGTAGTATGTACCTTTTGCCACTCCCAAAGATGAACAAAACATTTCTACAACTTCGGCCTTGGTTGACAAAGGTTTCAACTTACATTTGCCGGTTGAAATTGAATCCCTGATCTTCAACAATGTGTCAACGGATTTTTATCTTCGACCATCTGAAGCCGCCTCAAGCTCCTCTAAGAACCGAAAACTCAGAAGGATATCACCTTCACCAACCATACCAAGCAAGTCCCGGTGCAGAAAGTCCTTCGCAGTAGTCACTCTCTACTCAGACAGGGGGAGTCTGTTGAGGGAAAGGTGACCCACTGGACCTTGACGGACCTATAGGCCCTCCGGCAATGAAATCTGACAGCTGCTTTTTCAACTTAAGTCAATTCACCCCCTTCGATGAAGCTAACTTTGTTGTGGACTCGGCCTCTCAGGAGTTTGGCACTGCTTTTAAGATACAAAAGCAGGTTCCAATCTCTTGGCAAAATTTTGAGACGTTGGAAAATATCAAACACATGGGTATTCGAGCGGCGTCTCACGTAGATCGGCCTTTTTGAAAGCAACCACGGTCCCAGTCTGTACCCGGGAGGCAGCTGTAAACTCAAAGGCGAGTCCATCTTGTTGAAGAAAGGCACCGCGTGTGCATCTGAAGCCATCTTCAGAGGAAAGAAACAAGCATCCACGGAAGTATCAAAGTCCTCTACGGTTCCAGCGCTGTGCTTCTACCTCGGTGCAAGTAAGGATCAGAAGTGGAGAAAAGACCGAGTGGACTTATTCCTCTCCTACAGGGCCAGTACAGGATAACCTACGCCAGCCATGATTGCATCCTGGATCCGCCGACAAGTATGCAGATGAAAACACTTCTCTTGTTAGAAGAAATCCTTCAGGCTGCCTCCTGGAAGTGTGAGACCACCTTCAATTCCCACTACCTACGAGAGAAGACATGTCCACCAAAGCGGCTGCCCACCATCAGTTTGTAGAAGTTTGAAGGATGCAAAATTTAGTTCGGGGAGGTATTTTAAGTTTAAAACACATGATTTACCATTCCCTAGTCTTAACTGGTAAATGTTTCTATCCCTAAAATACCTACTCAACTACTCGTCCTGCCCCCTTCATTGTTGTCACTGACCATGTGGCAAGACAAAACGATAACCACCAATCTGCACTAACGCAGCACTTGAGGTGCCCGAATCTGGACTTTTAATTGGGTAGGTAATCCATGGTAGGTTAAAACCATGAAATTGCCAGCTCCTTTGGCTGGGTAAATTTTGTTTCTATTACCTAATAGGAAATTAACGTTACCAGTAAATTTTGCATTCTTTCCAATGCTGTTTTTCCCTAAAGGTTTTTTTTTAATTGTACAGAGCTGTCTCCACCAACAAGCTACAAACTTCGCACTTATTGAAAAAAAAAAACAGGAAATAAATCCCATCGTATCCTATGCTCATGACGATTGTGACATGTAAAATAATAATAAAATAATAAAAGAACCTACGAATTTCCGATGGGATTTTCCCAGCTGAGAAATTCGTTGGCATTTGTTTAGTCTTAATATAAAAGTGGCGTGCATGCAGCCTTCACCAATGTTAAGTAACAAGTTTATTACCGCAATAAAAGGTTAAGGGAGATACAGGAAGGGATCACTGATTCGCTAAAACCTGTCCCAAAATGTTCAAGTGAGTAAGGAAATTAAAAGCATTCGTGTAGATCCACTTTACAGATACCCATCTTAAACTGACGTGAATAGTTAACATATGTTCGTCGCCACTCACCAAATGGCGAGGGGAATTCAGCAGTTAGCGCTGCAAACCCTGTTGCAGACTTTGTCATATCTCTGAAAATGTACTAGCTAGAAAAAAAAAAGCGGTTTGTGTCGTTACATTGTTTATCCGACCAAGCATGCATTAGTTCTTTACTTGATTGGAGAGTTAGATTGGCCAGCTGAATTTATTTTCTATTGCCTAATCGTTTTTACTGTGGAGGTGATTAACTTCAACACATGCTTATGCTTCATCCACAAGTTACTACTCTGTCGAGTGCCAATTTTCAAGTAACAATGAGATTTCACCCTAAATAGTGGTATCCTGACACATTAAGTCTTCATCAGGCATCTTGTTTTCATTGTCGGAGAGTTGTGTTTTACTCCATTTTTATGGAGTAAAACACAGCTCTCCGACAACGAAAACAAGATGCCTGATGAAGACTAACGTGTCAGGGCAGACACTGTATAGGGGAAAATCCCATTGTTAGGTGAAAATTTGCACTCGACATAGTAACTTGTGGATGAAGCATAAGCATGTCTTCACAAATTCTTTACCTCGAATGCTATCTTGCCCTAGAGGTTTATTAGTTGTTTAGAGCCGGTCAGCTGCATAACCCAAGTGCGTGTGTTGCCACCTTTTATTCCTCTCAATATGTCATGGTGGTGACATGGGTACAAGTAATGGATATTTCCGTTAGGCAATAGAAAGAATACTCAACCGGCCCTGGCAGCGGGCCGGCAATTTCCTGTTTCTATGTGCCGTTCAAGAAATATCATTACCTATAAATTTAGCATTTACAGTTGACCTCGTCAAAAGTGGACGGGAACCACCTGACGCGTTCCTGATGAACCTGGAACAGCCAGAAGTGTCAAGAACGAAAAGAGTGACGGTGGTGGCTTGTGATGCAGACTACCGAAGCAGAATCCGACCTGCCGTAGAGCTGGCAGATCAGTCCGGGAAGACCTTGTGAGATTGTCGAGTGTCGTTGCTTTGTTTGCTAAGGGCGATAGGCAGGAATGCCGACGCTTTTGACGAGCTCCACTTGAAGGTGGTGCTGCATTCTGCCGGAGGGAGGTGACAGCAGAGTTGACTGCTTGCTTGTCGTGCAAGGTCCATGCATCGTTCACAGCACGCGAACTTGAACTTTCAAAAGAGGATGATCTCGACGATAACGGTGAAAGCACTTCAGACGATAAATCGCGAAGTTCATAAACCAAAAGTTGAGAAAAACTTCAGACGGCAGGTCCAGAGGAGCTGCGAACAAAAGGGGGGGGGGGGGGGGCCGAGAAAAGCTGTGGATGCTAGAACTGGAAGATCTTCAGGCGACGGGTCCAAGGGAACATCAGACGATTGTTAGCTGCAGACAACAGGTCTCAAAGAGCTTCAAACGAATGGTGCGGAGGAGCTGCAGGCGACAAGTCCAGAGGAGTGTTAGACGACTGGTTGCTGCAGGCGAAAGGGGTCGAGAAGAGCTTCAGTGAATGGTACAAATCCTGGACGAATTTCAGACGACTGAGAGATGAATCCACGGGCAGACCTCAAGGGACAGGAGACGTGGCGGAGGAGTTGACAACGGTGCCATTGTTGGCCGACTGCAGAGGCCTTTAGGTGAAGAGGCTTTCCAACAAAGGTTGCGAGATGAAAAGTCGACCTAGTGCCGACGCCAACGGGAGCCAAAGGGCTGGAACGGTCGAGGGTCTTGGGCTTGTTCGAGTCTTGTTATTGCTGCTGGGTCTTGCTTCGGTCGACAAATGCGAATGTCCGGTCTATGAATGTTTACAAATGTCTTCAGACGATGAATGCGAAACTTTGGTCGACAAATGTAGACGATGTCAAGCGAATATTCGGTTGACGATTGTAGACGAATGTCATCAGCCGATGAATACAAATGTTCGCTCGACGAATGTAAGCGAGACCAAATGTTCGCTCGACGAATGTAAGCGAGACCACTTTGTGACTTGCTAGAGGAAAAGAGATGGCAACCATTCGCGTTTCGGCGCTTTTATAGGTTACGCAGTTGGCCAGCTCTAAACTAACAAACCTCTAAGGAAAGACAGCATTCAAGGTTAAAGACTGCTAAAATGACAGGTATTTCCAAACGGCACATAGAAATTTAAATGGTAACCTGCAAGATACTCAGTGATATTCTGAGCAAAATGCCACAAACCACATGTTGTAAACTAACAGTTCTGAAGTTATCGATATTACAGCAAAACTTGCAGATAAAGATCACACTCAGTATTGCTATCGTTGCAGCCTTAGTAATGACAGTTGTGTAATTGAATGTATTCTGAATAGCTACACAACTACAAGCCAGTGACATGACAGTCCAACAGGACCAGTCTTTTAGGCATGGAGCGCAAATAACTTCCATAATTTACTACCTGCGACTATACATGCGTAAGTTTACAAAAATGGCAGCAGACATAACACATCTGTAATACCCAAAGGGTGCAGATAACTGAATGCATTAAGAAATCGACAGATTTTATGCTTTAGTTGTGTTTGAATAATTTTTAATATTATTTGTTAATGAGATCGCGGAGTTCAAGTTTAACTACAAGCCTTTTCAAGTACCAAAACAGTCCACATTGGTGAAAGATGGATGAACTGTTCCTCACCAGAGATCAGATTTTAAGGGTTGGGTTGCAATTTGAAGTTGTGGTCACTGGTTTCAGCAAACGAGCTCAAACCATTTCAAGAAGCTAGCTTACTGTTGAGTAGCCAAAACTCCTCAATATTCTAATGTATTATCTTAGGCCTGCAGCACAAGAATAGAAATTTTGCAACAAACAGAACTAAAGCGTAAAATCAGCAGATTCCAAGAATTTCCCCAAGATAATGCATACAAAATCCTGCAGTGATGAAGGCTCAACTTTTGGTAAACAGAATTAATCAAACCTGGGTATGTACTGTAAAGGGACGCATAGGCACGTTTAGCAGTGTATCTTATTAATGCCATTTTTAAGTTTAACAGGATACACAAAAATCCAGAAATAAACGAAACATTAGTCAGTATTGTATACAAAATCAAGCGAGTATTTTTAACAATTTTATTAATAAACCACCTGCAGTTGAATATTACATGTGTTCGTCTCTTAATTCCCTTTGAGTGATGACATACCAGCTCGCATGATTTCATCAACTAAAAGCAGATTGCTTGCAATCACCGTACTGGAAAAAAAAAGGAAAAAAAAAATCAGTTTCAACTATGTAACCATGGCAGTAAATAGTTACTAGCCCATGTCAAACCTATGATGACTGAAAAAAAGCTAGCCAACAAATTTCTTATAATCAGAACTTGAACCGGTATAAAACTGATTTTATGGGGATCGGTTTGGGTTGTAATACAAAATAATAAGATTGGATATTTTGATTGCGAGGTTTTTCGATAGCTTTCTACGGACCAATCTGTAAGTTGATAGTGCTTTTCATCCAAATGTTGTTTCCTTACTCTGAAAATCTCCTCAATATTAAAAAAAAAAAGTCTGGCACTTTCCAAAAAAATCATGCACATTGTCAAGTTAAAATTTCTTCGATTCATGAGCTCCCATTAGACATGGTCAGTTGAATAAAATAAATAAAATAAAATGCCTGGTTGCCTGGTGCTGCAATTTGCAATCTCGCCTGTAAACCAAACAATTTCTTACTATCAACAAAATACTTACTTCCGTAATATGTGCTAAAATCGCTATTTTATGCTTTCATTGCTCAAAATTAATCAAATAGACCATTTGATCTCAATCTAGTACCATATAGCACCCACACACCAGGGGCGCCACTCTGTATCCTACAATACAAGGTGAGCGTCCATAATACCTCATTATCGCTTTGAGCACAACGTTGTGTGGTTGTGCCAATTTATGCTCTTAAGTTTTCGGCTTTTTTCATTGCGTAAATGTAGAAAGAATCTTCGGAATTGTTGACACTTGTTTACTCGGTAGTGTTTATCGTGGGTGCACGCGTTTAAACCTATTTATTGAATACACATATTACTGAAGGTAAGTATTTTAGGATAGAAAAAACTTATTTTAAGCAGTGTTAAAATGTCGGGTTTTTTTTCGTGGCCTAAATTTATAAATTTGGCTGGCCCCACATGAAATATATTTGTTTTATCGTGCTGCTTGACATATCAGATGAAGCCTAAATGTATGATTTTCTGTAAATGAATTAGGAGAAGTAGGGTTGATTTCCCAATGAACAGATGACGTCGATTCATAATACAGGGGGCATGGCACGGCAACCAATTTTTATTTGTTAGTATGGTTTTATGCTACAAGTTGATATACAAAGTCATAAATCTCTTAAACCACTCTTAACAGATTTTTTGGTTTTGAGCAGCATCTCCCCGTAATGCTTTAGTGGTCTGCGAGGTGTTCGCCCACACGATATACTGTACTTTTTTTTTTAATCACCTCCCCATTCCTCAATAGCTTTTTTTAACAGTGCGGGGAGAAGGGGAGGTCATTTGCCTCAACATTTGAAGCTTTATGGATAGTTGTTTTACTCCCATCATGTACAAACAGTAAAGTGTAGTAAAAACTAACAGGAACAATAAATTTAGACAAGAGACACAAAAAATTTTCTCACCAAGAGTGAATCATTTGTCTTTTCACCCGGTAGTTATCGACGATACCAGCTGTGGCTGGAATTAAGACTTCACCTGAAAGAGTTGTAGATTATGAAAAGTCACGTTCAATTATCTCGCGTGAAAACAAGTTATCGTTATGACTACGAGTAATTTCGGGTTACCTGTTGAAATATCCAGACCTACAGCCGGACAGTCGGCCGTTGTGACCTCCTGCTGTATTTTCACAAGTGTCTCCTGTGGATCAAGCCCAGCATTTTGGGCAAGAACCTTGGGAATCACTAGGAGGGCGTCGGCAAAGGCCTGAACACCAAGACGTGCCCGGCCTTTGGCAGTGCTTTTGAAGGTTAGCAAGTCAGCATGTGCTGCCACCTCAAAAGCTCCAGCACCTGGGACTACACAACCTATACACAAAAAAAAAAATTACTTTCCAATCTGTTGTATATTACACCATACCATTGGAATTGTTAGAATCCAAAATTCCTTTAGTTTCCTCATCTGTTAAACTAAATGGTGTGAACTGTAGATTAAAATTAAAGCAGAAATGCGTACAAATGTTGCTTGGCTTTGATACTGTCCAGTACTTGGACAACACAATAGTGCTACGTCGGTAACCGAACCGAACGATTTTTAAAAACCGGTTTGTTTCATTTTTTTTTTAAAGCAGATAGCAGATGTGAAGACGTTAAAAGGCCACTTTGCATAAATATGTTTATGTCTTTACAGGCATGTTAAACTATAAACAAACTAATCGTTGTCTATGATTAATAAAATATCGTAAAAGAACTAATCGACGACTTTGTCCAAATGGCGGTATCAGACAGGTGGTCACTGTCACAACGATGAGCGGTAAGAATTTCGTTTCGCTTGTTATTACTCAGTTAAACAACACTGTGCAAACGTTTGCATTGTTAAGCAAAAAGCACAAAATAATATCGCTAAAGGTATTTAGGTAAGTGTGATTGTTTCATTTTTCCCCAAACTTAGTATTTTGGTCAGCGCAGCAGATAACAGCTGACAAACCACTCCTCACGAGTCATTCACTAGGAGTGGCGCACCGATTACTACGTTGAAGTTGTTTTTTTTTCAACTAGACTATTAAAGAAATACCGAATAAAAATTATAAATACATTTGTTCCATTTAGTTAAATTAAAAAAAATAATAAAGCATTTTCAAAAACGGCAACTGCAACATTTTATGCAAGCGTAACCTCGCTCGTTTTTGAGAATAGCGTTCCTGGACAAAACAATCGATCAAAACTGAGGCACATGCGAAAACGTCAACATAGCGTAGCTCGTGGGGACATGTTTTTGACTTAAAAAAAATTACTTTATTGCTACAGAGCATACCGGCCACTTTTATCACTCTAACAACAATGGTCAAGTTCTGAACGATCCCCGAGCACGCAGAAAAACTTGATTTGCTGCATCACAGCTTGAAAATTAAGTAAGATGTCGTGCATTGCGTTTAAAATAAACTTTTGATATGGCACAGTTCAGTCACTCTTCCTCTTTTGTTGTAGCTAATAAAATAATTAAAAAACTCAACGAATACGCAAATAGTAAGAACTGCCCCCCTTTTCCAAATTCATTAGAAGCAGTAGCTAGTCAATTAACCTGTTCCTTCCTTCTTGCAACCTATTCCCCCATATTCAATAAATAATGTTCCCGAAGAAAATACTGTTATTGTTGTAGCTTAATTTTTTTTTAAATTTGAAAAACTACTGGTCTACCGGATAATGTTGATGAAAATAGTAGCAGTTAGGGGGGAGGGGGAGAAGAAAAACCGATACCGGAGTTTCCTTCGTAAAAAAAAAAAAAAAAACCATAACCAAACCGATTCGTAAAAAATGAAACCAACACAGCACTACAACACAAGAGCATGGGCCAAATAACGGGAAATTTTCTGCAGTCGTGATGCATTTTTTTTTATATCCGACAGGAGGGGTGAAACCAACGAAGCTTTTTCTGCAATAAAATCACCTTGCAGTGAACTAGGAAAATTTCACTAATTTGAAAATTAAAGCATTACGTAGGCTACTAATAAAAGTCAAAGTTCCTCATTGAAAATCAATATTGTACTTTGAATATCTAGTTTCATAAAATTGATACTTACGCCCCCATTTATTTGTACACATTAACAAAATACGAAAAATTTTTTTTATACAAAAAAATTTTGGTTGACCATAACTAATAACGATATTTCAGGGACAAGTAATTTTTTTGTCCCTGCGAATTAAATTAAAGTTTACAACAAACTGAGCATTTTCAGCCTACCTCAACAAAAAATAGCAAGACGAATTATAAGTATCCATGGAGGAATGTTGTTTTTCACTCTTCATACAACTGTCTTCTTCAGGCATTTGTTTTAGATTTCAACACACCTTTGTCTACATCCTTTTGATTCAAAACTGGCAGTGTTCATAACCTCCTATATTTATTAGGCTCGCTCCAGCGCTGCACGCGTCTTTTATGTAGATTAGGGGTGTGTGAGTAGAATAATTTTAAATCGAGTAGTGCTGAGCCAAGTTTGCAATAGAAGAATCGAGTATCAAGCCCAGTTCGAGTATTTGGTTAACACACTTATTTTGCAAGTGCCTTTTTAATTTGTTAGAGTAATAACGACTAAGACGCTGCTTTACAGACTGTGCGGGTTAATGTCTTCAACTAGTTTTCCAGTTTTTTTGGACATAACTTTAAAATGGTTTGAGCTAATGGCTTTTAATTTGCACCACCTCTTGTCGAGACGATGAATAGGGTATATTTGAACGTCAAAATCTCTAGGAAAACATCGTTCGTTACTTTACTGTGAAAGTTTTCATCACAATTAGTCATAATTACTGGAATTATGTAGAAAATTTCCACTCATTTTCACGAGGACACTTTTTAATGTCCAGCTAATTTTCGGTGGCTGGCTGCTACAATCCTCAGGCACTCCGACGAAAGTTTTTGGTCCTACATCGTTGTCGTCTGCTTCGAATTTGTATTCGAATATTCAAGGGCCAACATTTCCCCGGGTCGAAAACGTCATTGGCAACGACCTGAAGCAACAGCTTGGCAGGAAGTGGAAGCTAGATGAGCTTGAGAGTATGCTGCCCACCCAATACGGGAGGCCGCAAGGAGTGTCGGTTACAAATTTGAAGCAGACGACAACGATGTAGGAGCACATGGAGGCCAAAAACTTTCGTCGGAGTGCCTGAGGATGGTGGCAGCCAGCCACCGAAAATTAGCTGGACATTAAAAAAGTGTCCTCGTGAAAATGAGCGGAAATTTTCTACATAATTCCAGTAATTATGACTCTTAATTGGAATGTCAAAATCAATCAAAAATTGGCGAAGTTATCGCATTTTCACCGGATTAGAATTTTCCGAGTATGGATGCAAGCGACGAGCAAGAGTTCGAGTATACGTTACGTGCTCGGCTTGAATTTTTTGAGTATCGCACATCACTAATGTACAAGGACCCTAATTTTTCACGAAAAAAAAATGCTTATTTCACGACACGATTCACGGAGAAAAGTTGTATTTTTCACGAAATTTTTCCCCATTACACGAAAACGAAACTTTTTTTTTTCGTTGTGTAGGCCTACAAATAAAATAAAGTTTGGCTGCTGTAGCCCATCCAACAGTAATCTTGTAGCGTCTGTACAGTAAAATAGACAGAACTTTAAAAATACACAAAATTGGGCTGGGCTGAACTGACGTATCTGCCGAAGGCCGGAAATGCTAACTTCATTTTCGGCCAAAATATCGAAATGAGAAAAGGTCTCTACCTGATATGTTTCGATTTCTGCAAAAAAAAAGTTGTTACCTTGTGTATAATTTTATACACACTTTAGTTGAGTGTAGACTCACTAAAAATTGCAAAAATGTCCATCTCATTCTTTTTTTCCTAAGTTAAAAAGCAGAAAATTGGTCATTTTTGGTTAGCGGTAGCGGTCGAACCATTTGGATTGGGCGCCGCCATCTTGGATTCGTTGGAAAGCTGGAATTCCCCCCTCTTAGGCCTGTCAACATATATTCTCGTTGGCCAATTGGCATTGGCCAATCAAGCGGTTTGTAGTAGGGTGTTTCAGGCTGTTTAAAGCTAACTTTCCAAAGCATTTGAAGATCGCGTTCCCTCATTGGCCGGTTGGTACCACGTGACCGATTTGGCGCGCTTTCATTGGCTGATGCGCGATTTCAACATGGATGCCGCTGATCGCTTCGGATTTCACTGAGCGCTTCTGTTTTTAGTCAAAGGCGTTTTAGTTCCTCGTTGCAAATCACAAGGAAGATGATGTTTCACAGCATTAAAAAATTAAATTAGCAGCCACGACGCAAAGCTAAAACGGAAAAGAGCCTATAAACCTTCACACTATCGCTTATCAGGTGGGAACAACGATTTTTAGCCCAACTAACGCCGGCTTCCGGACGCGTTTTGTCAACACGGAGATTTTCAATTTTAGTTCATTACTGCCCGCAATTTTAAAAAAAATGGTTCCCCGAAACTCTTAAAGCTATTTATCTGATTTTTTATGTGCACCTTAACGTGCGTGTAGTAAGTTTGAAATAATTGTGTCCAATAGTTTTCGTAAGAAAATATTTCGTTAGTACCTCGCTCCTGGGTGACGAAAGAAAAACAACTCTCTCCACGACAATTTTTTTTTAACTCACTTGAAATGGTTAGGGAAACTATCCGAAATTTTTCATTTTTTTTTTTTTGAAAAACGTAAAATTTCACGAATATCACGTTAATATGTAGTTTACACGGGCAGCAACGAATTTGACGAAATTACACGATCTATTTTCGCGATGTACTCACACACATCCATGCTGTACACTGAAAAAAAATTGTTTCCAGGCAGCAGATAATAAGCTAATTATTTTACACGATCGTGAAATCGTGAAAAATTAGGGTCCTTACTAATGTAGATCTTTACGAACAAAGTGCTGGATATATAGCGTTGATGAGCCTTGGATGTCCATTAAGGTCCTTCTTTCTCGGATGTATCCTTGGGTGGCGACTAACTCTAGTCAACGAAGGTGTAGATCATGAGTTGAACGTGAAACAAGTCCTCTGCAAATGAAGCTGTTTTGTTTCCTTGCGGTTGATTGGATGGTGGAGAGTCTGCTGAAGGAGTATGTCATAAGCCCCTCCAGGTTAGCATACACAAGTGAGTTGGTATACGGATTGAAGAGGATGAAGCACTTTTTCATTTGATGTGGAAACATTCTTATGTCTGACATTGATATTGGACATGCTTAGAAAGAAGATTGGCGGAGAAGCAGGGAGTACCAACACAGCAGTTCGAGAGTCAGAGCTATTCTTAATGTAGTGCTGGCCTAAATTTATGTTGAATTTAGGGGTCGAATATTCAATCAAGTGAAGGGAGAGCCGATGGGGTCTTGAGCGAGATAGTACATCTCGATAACGACATTAGCGCTTCCATCAACAACCTTAAAATAAAACTACAATATTTTAGCGATTGTCAATAAGCAGGATGTGGGAAGACGGGGGGGGGATTGAGGCTTAATGGCACGTCGACAACTTGGTCATTAGCGCCAACCTCAGTCACAGTGCAGTGGTCCGGGTTGCCACTGCACCACACATTACAGAGATGTTATTCAAACCCCTAATCTAAATCTTGTCATGGATGTGGGAAGAGCTGACCTTCCTGAACAAATGGAAACAAGAGTTGAGATTTATAAGTGAGGAGGAGATAGAAAGTAAAATCCCTTTTCTTAATGTGGAGATGATGAGAACAGCGGGGAACAGTATTGGTAATCGACCATACATCAAACCGATAGCATCGAGCAGAGGCATTGCCTACGATTCCGGGCACCCAACTAAACAATTGATGATGATTCCTAATAACAAATTCAGAAGGCTCATCAATAATTCCTGGACTTAAGCAGAAGCACGCCCCCATCTTGAAAGAGCCAAGTGTAAGCTGGGCTGAGTAGAATGTGGAAAAGAAACGGTTTCATAAAGAGAGAGTAGCGAGATGAGGATTGGCTTGAGTGTAAGAATGAACGAGAGTTAAGGCACCCAGAAAAAGCATATTGGCCTCGAGTACATAAGAGGACACAATGAGAAACTTCAAGGCACCCTAAAGCAACATGGAATTCTTACTTACTTCACAAGAAAAGACTGATGAAGAAAACTTTGATGCAAGCGACTGTGAATGTGAGCGGTGATGTCAAACTGCATTAGGAAGAGGCCTTGGTAGAGTTAAAATACAAGAGGTGTGCATCATGTGCCGTGCGGGATTGCAACGCCGTTTCTATGGGAGAAAAGGTGTGTGCAACCGTATAAGACAACATGTGTCCGACTAGGAATGTAAAAAGAAAATGGCGTCACAGTCAACCGCAGGGACACAAAACAAGAGATTGATTGGCAGACTAAAACACTACCTGTTTCGCATTCAGCTCATGATCTACATCTTCATTGACTAGAATCACTTGCCATCCAAGCACACGTCCAAGAAAGAAGGACCTTAATGAACATCCATCATTAGTGCAGTCTATTCAGTACTTTGTACATGAAAGACTCACAAAGTGCTGGCGTGAGCCTAACAAATATAGGAGGCTACGAACATGGACAATTTTGAATCAAAAGGATGTAGGCAGAGTAGCATCAAATATGCCTGAAGAAGACAGTCGTAGAGAGTAAGGCTACACCGATACTGGATCAGATCGGTTGCCGATATTTGTGGTATCGGATCGGCATCAGCAACTTTCGCAGAAATATTGGTAACTCTGGAACCGTTGGAGATAATGACATGCGGTTTGCTACGTTTTGCTCAGGAAATCACGGAGTATATTCCTAACTATGTTTTAACCGTTGGTTACTATTTAAAACCGTTAAAACAGTCGTTACCAATATCGGCAAAATTTTTAAAACCAGTTCAATAACGGTGTAGCTTTAAGAGTGAAAACTACATTCTTCCAGTAGAGAACTGTCGAAAATTTGCAATTGTGAGATTAAGCGTACGACTTGAATTCTTGGATTGTTAAAAATGAACTCTCCCAGTAGTAACACGCACTTTGGGATTTTGAACATATGAAGAAGGTCCATGTGCAAATGCTGGTGACCTTCCCACCCCCCAGTACTGAATGTCAAAGCTGCCATATTTTAAGACACCAATGCAGAGAATTGATTTAAGTTTTTTTTCTAAATTATATAACAAACTTTAAATTGATAATAGTTTTTCACAATTCATTAAAACGTTTTCACAAAACTCGTGAGGTCCCACTCTTTACTTTGCTTCGAGTTTCACTTATCCTTTAATTTTAATCTTGCAGCGATCTATGCTTCGTTTAAACAATTATTTTTGGCAGGCTAATAATCACTGATTGAACCTGTCTCTGTATTTTGCACATTTTGAATATTTATGCTGGTTATACGTAGTTTAATTAAACAATTACTTTCTAGATGGCTGATAAATGCTGATTGAGTGAGCAAACCGTCTGTGTATTTTTGCACGTCTTGAATATTTATGCGGGTTACGCATAGTTTAATTAAACAATTACTTTCTAGATGGCTATGAACGCTGATTGAGTGAGCGAACCCGTCTGTGTATTTTTGCAGGTTTTGAATATTATCGATTTTCACTAATCTTTTAATTTTAATCGTTCAGCATCATTTAAACAATTTCACTGGCTAATAATATTATGGTGTGATAAGTTTCATTGTTTTTAGCAGTTCTATTGTTGCCATCCAATCTACTTTGCAACGCAGCAATGATTAGCCTCGTGCACCGCACATTTAAAGTGATTGTTGCTTCTTGTGTCTTATATTGTTGGTTACACGGGACTTCGGGATCACGGCATATAAGTAGGGATCGACCGATCATCGGATCGGTATCGGCATCGGCCGATATTTTTCATCCGATAATCGGATCGGAATCGGATCGGTTTATGTGTCCGATACCGATGTCAACTTCACTGCCAAACGCGAGTTTCAGTTTTGTAAATTGCTTCGGTTTAACAGATTAACTAGCAAAGGATTGTCACCTCTCAATACCAACAATTTATAAATTCTTGTAAATACTAATACTAATGTCTAGTGCATTGCGTTTAAATCGTCTAGCGATCGACGGGAAGCAAGCACCAGCTGGTCCTACCGGAGCACGTGTCAAAACCACCCAAAATTTGGTTAATTCTGAACATTGTGTATCTTAGTTACTTTTATTAAATATTTAACGTAAAAGTACATAAACTTATATCTGCGATCTCGTTTACCTTTTGTTAGTTAAAGAAATCGATGGTTGTAGAAGCATTAGTAGCGTTACTTCCGATCCTTGCAAGATTTCTTTGTTGTGGAGCTCAGTCACAAGGGCCAACAGAAAACGTGCTAGTCAGTAATCCTGGACAGTGCATAAGCGGGTTGTGATTTTTAAAAGGTTTTAAAAATATATTATGTCAAAATTGTAATTTATTTTAGAAATACAAATCCATAAAAAATGCGGTAACGAGAAACGTTTTAATTATTTGCTACGGAGTGTGTTGTCTTTGTCTTTGCTGGTATCGGCAGGGTGCTCAGTGCGCGGACAACCGGGAAAAAGTAATGCACATTAGGCCATTAAAAAAAAAATCGTCTCATCAAATTTAAAATTATTACTTTTTAAAAATACTTTATTACTAGTATAGTATAACAATATCCAAGTAGTTACTCGAATCCTGTGTTTTTACTACTGTTAAAATTATTCAAGCTGTATCCTCCATTTTACTGGTAGTAGGTGCACCTTTCGGATATCAACTTTTAAGGAGCATTTTGTAAACAACCGGTTTCTTCGACGTAGTCAGTTTATCCGAGCAACTATGATCTATTTAAAACTAGTTTCAAGTGGATCTGAATGAAATATATGGATTACCAATTAAAGATATTGCAGCAAAAAGGTTTATTCGTAAGAAATTCAAGAGTGGATGGTAAAGCCTTGGATTGGTAAAGCAAACACCCAAGTTTTGTTTCGTGCTGGGTAGTTGGCCAGATGGGCTACGGTGATTTTAAATCGCATTTTCCTAAGCGGAGGTCTATTTTAGTTAGACGTGAGTTTGGGGAGGGGGACAAGTAAAGTAAGCAAAAGAATATTTTTCCAATGTCCAGCGTTAATTTGTCATTCGTTCGTAATTAATTTTTTGCTAGACAATAATTTTAATTACTAGGATTTTTTTTTACGGATGGGGGTTTGAGGAGCTGCAGAGCCTGGAAACTAGACAGTTGATTTGAAATTTAAAACGCGTGACCAGCCCCTGTAAAGATTAGTTTTATAATTTCCGATTTTCGTTTTTTCTCTCATGCAAGTGTGCATATGCAGTTAGTACAAAAGTAGGATACTCATACTTAACATCAGAAATTTTAAATCGTTTGTAATGAAGAATTTTAATCTGCGTTAAATTCATTGTACTACAGTGCTGATAAATGGGTTTTTTCTATTTTTTTGGCATTTAACTTTAAATATGGTCCATATGTTCTTATTTTTACTTGTGGTCCTGGTATGAGAAGGTACCAAAAGTTACAAGGATACGGACGGGATAAGCAGTGGTAAATTTTACCCAGATAGAACCATTGTGTGTGTAATAATAATATTTTGTAACTCATTGCAATAAAAGTGTAAAAATATGATAATTATAACTTATTTTCAATTATATGCAGTAACAAGGATAACATTGTATTTTTTTAGTTCTTATTAAGTTCATAAATTTTGCTTGGTTAAAAATATTAAATATCGGTATCGGATCGGCATCGGCATCGGATCGGAATGACAGTTATCGGCATCGGATCGGATCGGCAAAAACCTGTATCGGTCGATCCCTACATATAAGGTGTAGTTTAGTAGCCAAGCAATGCAACAATGATGGCTAGTACGGATAAAGCAAGCAGTCAAGAAATAGGTTCTTGTCCGCTTCCCCTTTGCTGGGTACGACAATACCTGAGGGGCGTTATTGTTAGATCTAAGCACTCGGGAAGCGGCCAAGAACCTATACAACCCTCTTTACATTAAACTAATAAAATTCACAGGCTGTCTCCACACTTCGTTCTGGAGCTGGTACTGATAAAGACAGCACACTAAAATCTCCACACGCTTTTATTGTATTTTAACGACATTTCGCATCATAGATGAGGAAACTAAGGGTTTCTGCTTCTCTTAAAACATTTCACATAATTACCATCTTCTATCGCATTCTTAATGGCTCGTAATCCATCGTGGATGGCGTCCTTGATCTGAACTAATGTGTACTTATTAGGTGCTTTGATCAAAATAGTAACAGATCGTGGATTCTTGCACTCTTCCACAAATGTGAACTTCTCTTCACCCAGAACGTGTTCAAAGACAATTCCAGCAAAGCCCAGATTGTCAACTGTTAAGTCATCTACGGAATTCATAGCCATGCCGCCGCATGCCAATGTCAACCTGAAATTAGATTAGGCAACAATGTTAATCCCTGTCGCTCGCAGAATATCCTTATTTGCCTACCAATTATCTACAAGCACATTGAGAGGGAATACTGGGTGGCGGTGGTGGGGGGCTTCTGGCTTTACTTGACATTAGTCTTAAGCCTACTTAAAATAAGTATGTCTATGTGTAGTCAGTTGTTCGTAACCTTGTTCGTTTTGGCTACAAAAATGTCCAAAACATTTCTGCTGCCTACTGACTCATTTGTATTTCGCTGTTATTCCACAGTAACTGTCTCGAATAGGAAGTTTTTTTAAAGAAATTTTTTAATTGCATTTTTGCATCGCACTGCAAACATAAAACTTTTTCTGAGTACGCTGCCAGACCGCCATGTTGTTGTTGCTTAAGACGTCACAAAGCGGCATCAGACATATAAAGATCGCAGTTGGTTGCAGTTCGAGAAAGGGCTAGTAGCTCTTGGCCACGAAACGCGATGTTATCTGAAAAATGTTCCAGAGACCTACATAACGTAGCAAATGGGACTTTTAGTCAAAGAATAACTCGTTATGTAGTCAAATATCCAAAGTTTGCATTTCATAGGGATTTTGCTTCAGTTCTGCAAAGAACACATTTTCGTCTGTGATTCACGTCGATCAGATTATTCCCCCGAGATGTTAATTACTGTTTTTTTTTTGGAAAGAGAGAATTTGTTTTTTACTGCATATTTAGTGCTTACCTTTCCATATTACGCCGCTTGGCTCTTCGCAGTGCCATAATTCCTTCTTTGGCAAACATGTCTAGTGACATAGGATCAATGCCCTGACAACAAATACATTGTTTGCTTTAGTAACATCTACTCACTTATTTTACTTATAAATTAGGGCCTACCTATACTATAAATTTCTAATAGAAAAATGTCATTGGCGTTCGAACAGTGAAACTTCATATTTTAATATTCATAGTCCAAAAGGACACGCTCAATTTCACTACGAAGACATAACACAATGTCTAGCAAATTTTCAAAACCTTGCTTTCTTCATCAGGCTTAAAGACAGCAAAGCACTTTTCACATCTTGCACTTGAACACGAGCCAAACATGACTTAAAACTGCAGTAAGCGCTGGCATACTGGAGGTGACGGCGACCGCCAGTTTTATATCTTGTTTGGCTCGTATTCAAGTGCAAGATGTGACAAGTACATTTGACTGTCTTTAAGCCTGATGAAGAAGGCAGAAAGCTTTTGAAAATTTGCAAGACATTGTGATATGTCTTCGTAAAAAGTGTGCGTTTCCTTTTGGGCTGTGAGTATTAAAATTTCTAATTCTTATAAACTTCAACAAACTTGAACAATGCTAAAGGAAAAAGTAACAAAAGTAACATTTTGATTACTCATGTCGCCACAGTAATTTTCACACGGTATCAGAACTAACTTTTTGTTGTAGGCTACATTATTATTTACCAATTTTCATGAATTATATAACGAACATTTTATAGCAAAGAATTTTACCATTCTACTTTGAGTGATATAAATATAAGGCCATGCAAAGTTAATTGTTTGGTTTACAGGCGCGTGCGGGTGCCTTAAATTATCGCGGGTCAAATTTTCTTTATTTGAATCTTGGTCCATATTGCTAAAAATTGTATTTTCGCCAAATTTTGACCGTTTTGGACATTCCATTATACCATTTTTACCAGCTCAAAACGAGCTTTCCAATGGCGCAAATTTAAAACCTCGAGCTCAAACCACAAAGAAGTTATTTGGCAAAAACTAAAATATTTTTAATACTACATGGCATTAATAACATATTAGCAGAATATTATACTTTTGTAGGCTGACTGCATACTCTTTCGGTTTGAGCTAAGTAAACATACAAGAAATGTGGTCAGTAAAATAAAATAAAAAAAAAATTGCCTGGTTGCCTGGGGTTTCAATTTGCTACCTCGCCCGTAAACCAAACTATTTTTTTTTGCATGGCCTAAATGTAAACAAATGACGCTCAAACTCAAATTGTCAATACTAGTCAGTATCGCGAATTTTCGATAGGCATTATCTAGAAAAACAATTTCAGTCCTCCTATCTTCGTCAGGCAGCAAGAAACGTGTGAACTACAGTCTACATAATTGTATGCACTCTTCAGGCTTGGAAAAAATCATGATTTTTGCAAAAAAATCCAAATACTCGATATTTTTTTTGTTTAATCAAATTTTTTCCAAAACTTGAGTCAACATTATTTAAAAGTTGTGGGACATCGCATACACAAAAATAACTTTAAAATAATTTTAGTAGTACACTGTAGTAGGCTACAATCACATACTCAAAAAGTGTCAATGGTAATTATAGCAACTAATTAGACTGTTGTTTCATACTCAAGATAGATTCAACGGTAATTACAAGAACTTAGTAGTCTAGTCGGCTATTGTTATCCTACTCAAAGTAGCTGCTACAATAAGTAAGTAGCCTAAATGACAACTTACTAGGCTATAGTTTCATGCTCAGTGTAGCTTCAATTATGGGAACTTAGTTGGCTTTCATACTCAAAATATCTTCAACTTTTCACGAATAATTGGGTCTTGTCATTTGCTATTAGACTAGGACTGGGATCGGTTACACGGTTACCCGGAAACCGTTCCACGTTCGGTTACACAGATTATAAAACCCATATCCGAAAAACGTTTGCTGCGGGCACCATTCAAAATCTGTGGTGAAAGAGCCAAAAATAGCCAAGTGACATCATTTAGGCCTACTAATCCAAACACTCAAAATCAGTGAAAGTAGAAAACCAGGGTGGGTAGAGGGCAGCTTATTTACAAGTAATCCGCATGGGTTTGTTGTCCCATCGAAGCTGCTTGCTTTCTTCGAAACAAACTGTTGATCGCCAGCGTGTACACGAGGCAGTTAAAGACAAGCTGGCCAGCATCTGCCCTCCCCGCGTCATGGAGAAGTGGACTCATCAATACCTAGCGCGAACGGCAGGGAAGCGACGTCATAACACGTAAACGAAATGCGTTGCTACCCGAAAACACTAAACATGCTAATTTTTCTGGCTCATAATTTGAAATGAATGGAACATTAACAAAAACATTGTGTTAATTTTGTTTTGTTTTGTTTTTGGCTTACGTTGTCGTAAATAGGCCTAAGCCATCTTGCAGAAATTGTAAAATAAGTCAAAATTCTTGATAAAGTAATTAAATTTATCAACGTCAACTTTCTTCTAGTTTAAATCCCAAAATGCAACATGTAGTCAATAATTGTGCTTGTCTTACCCAGGCCTAAATCATATTTTTTTTTTCAGCTTTGTTTTTTAATAATGTATTACATAAGGGTGAAAATTTTTTGGCTGTATTTTTTTGCTGAAAACGGAAAAACGGTTTTCGTGTAACCGACCGGAAAAAAAACGGTTAAGCGGATAACTAAAAAACCGGAAAGTACCAGCCCTATATTAGACAAAGATACTTTTGCTTAGTTTACTGTTAACGTTTTTGATTCATAGATTTAAACAGAAACACTAAATTGGCAGCTTTGCCAAAGCCTAAACGATTTCGAAGTTTGCATTGCACCAGTCCAAACTATGAAAATACCCTTTCCACATTTGCAGTGGAGGCAGTTGCAGTGTGTAACTCTAATGCTACATCGATCACCTCCTGGTCCGCTGTGTCCTAATGTGAAGTCCACCATTGGAGTGGCTAGACCAAGCCGACAACGCTTTGGATGAAATATATTGAGAGAATGGTTTGGCTTTATATTTAATGAGCACTAGAACTCTATTTGGATAATTTTCATAGCACAATTAATCCATCCCAGAGTCGTACCCCTTTTCTGTGAATCTTTGCCCATAACAGATGGAGTCATAACCTTAGCCAAATAGTGAGCTAGTGTTAGAGCTTGCTGGTAACGTTTTTGCTTATTTATCTTATTTTGCATATTTTTTATAGTTCTGCATTAATTTCACTTTTAATTTTAAAATGATTTAATCATTGATTAAATCATTGCCAACCCTGGCACTCTTCTAGATGGATTGACTTCAATCGGGAATGATTCAAACTTGATGCGTCTGTGGCCCTCTGTAAGTTTGAATCGTTTCCGATTGAATTTGATCCATGTACAAGAAGAGTGCATACAATTATGTAGACTGTAGTTCAAACGTTTCTTGCTGCCTGATGAGGATAGGACTGACAATATTTTTTCCCGGATAATGCCTATTGAAAATTCGCGATACTGAGGAAAGAACATTTTTAATCTTTGATCAGTATTTTAAATTACTTTTGCCATGAGAGGGGGAGTATAAAGGTACATTTTTGCTTGTCTTTGCATTACTTTAAATTCGAGTTGCTCAACACATTTTAAATCAAAGGACTAATGCTTGAATTGCATATTACCAAAAACAACCAGTTTTATCTTACTACAGACACTGCATGGTTTAGTTAACGACCGCTCACACTTACAAATTCAAAAGAAATGAGAAACCGCATTTAGGTAAAAGTTGTCCAATACAAATGGCTAAAAGTTGTTTATCACTGTTCAACACAAACAATAGTTTCCTTATTTTCAACTGTCAACTGCTGTAGTAATTGAAAAATAAACGTAATAAACCTAAAGTTTATTTCAGTTCAATTTACAAAGAAAATAAGCAGTGAAAAAAGACAAATCACACACCACTGCAATTTTAAAAGCAGCATCATTTTATTTTTCACTGCAATATGTGATTAATCGGCTACGCTTTTGGTCAGTAACACCAAATCTAATTGTGGCCAAGTGACCAATAAGCAAATTAAAGTAGCAATCAACAGTACATGAAAGTAATCTTACCTTTTGGTTGATAACAACAAATCCTTTGTCCGTCCCGTCACACAGCTTCTTCTTTAGTTCAATTACTTTGCGAACCCGGTTTTCAATGAACTGGCGTTCGGCACTTACGAGTTTCTCTCTCTCTTCAGCCGATTTGTAAAAGAAGCCGGAATTTACTTCGCTGTGAAAACAGAATACATTAGCATGTTCAGCGTCACAGTAGCCAATTCAGTATTGGACTATTCAATATTGTAGCGTTAATCTCCTAACACCGTCTTTTGAGCCCCCCCCCCCCAACATTGTGTCACCTACAAGTCATCTTGCAGCTGCCATGCTAAACACACCCGCTAGAACGCCGGATGGGAAAAGCAGCGCCAGCACACCAATTTAAAGCTGAATCACTTGCTCAGAGTAATCTAAGCCAATTTTTTTCGTGTGAAAGGAAGTTTGTACATCATGTGGCGTATGCACAGAATTTGGTGATAGGGCTGAGATCCATTTGTTCCACGTTTGCTTTAACAGAGCTAAGTACGCAACTCGGACCTTAGACAGTAGCCTGTCACAGCCCAAAAGTGGTATGGCAATAGGAGATTGACAGTAACGACAAATTTATTCACAACACCAAACTAACATTGCTACGAATCGGACGAAATGGAATGCATTCGAATATTCGCAACAAAAATTATCCTTTTTACCGATAAGGTCCGTTCCTACCCCTCTAACCCCAACAAAAATGAGTTTTCTGTTGAATATAATGTGCCTTATTACTGCCATATACAACTCTTGAAAATAATCAGCATTTATTAAAACCAAATAAATGAATCTTCTTTCCCCTCCATCCTGCAAGCGTGCAATCCAAAACGCATGGACCATTCCCAGTATTAGTTGAGATGGAGAAGGACGGGTGACAAACAATTGTGGAAGGACTCAAAAATATAAAAACACATTACCGTCAGTAAAGTTCACAAAATATATTTTAATGCCAAATATTCAAATGGAATATCTTATAAAAATACAGTACGCTCTTAAGAACGAATATTCAAATAATGGTCCGATCCTTAACTCCATGCAAGAAAAATTGTCCGTAGCATCCGGGTAACCAACCTAAAGCAACCCAGTAACCAATGGATAGCATCACAGGTACACACCTATTTTACTGCATAGTTTTCGTCCTTGACAGTCTCTTTGATCCCTGAACCGTCCCGGTTACGAAAATTTTCCATACAGGCCTAGATTACCCTCAAGCATTAATTTGCTAAGAAAACAATTTCTTGTTTTTAATATGTACACTAAAAGGTGCTAAGCAGTCAGTTGGCACTAACCCTCTCGAATGTCAAACCAGTAGCAGTCGCCATTTTGCCAGTAGATCTTAAAGGCCGCAAACCTTCTGTCTCTAGCTTATATGGTTCCCCGAGATATCTCCATTGAGTGTCAAGTCACTGTTTTGGCAAGTATAGCTAAATCCAAGTCGCCAACTGCTGACTTGCATTCGCCAAATGGCAACTGACATTGGAAAGGGTTGGTCAGCACACTTTAAGAATTATATACGGTTGTGCTTGTAGCCTTCCTAAATTTGAAGGTCCTAGTTTTAATTCCACTCCATCTTTCCCCTGTAAACATCTAGCGACCACTAACAATAATGTCAACAGCTACGCTTAACTTACCTTTTTTCGTACTCCATGGAAACGTTGCAAGTGAGAATGTAGGCATTTGTGACTCTTTTTTTCATGTCTGGGTGACGGGCACCGTGATCCATTACCAGTCCACGTATCAACTGAGTATCTAGCTCAGTCTTATGCTGCATTTCCATTATCTCCACCATATGAAGATCTACTGGGACGCTGTCCACTTTGATGGCAAGAATGGCATCCACACACACCTAGCAGCAAACAAACAAGAATCAGTCTGAAAAACAAATTTAGATGTTTTGCATATTTTTTGCACAAAGCCCTTTTTCATATTTTTTTGTTTGTTTTGTTTTAACAGTTGTGTAATTTAAAATTATTTTCTTTAGCTGCCCACTACATTTACTACGTATTTAAATTATTGTTTTTGCATGATTAAAAAAAGCCTAATTTTTTTGTATTGAACTGAAAAATGTTTTCAAAATTGCAGCAAGTTTTGTCTATTTGATGCGTTTCCTTGGGCAACTTTTTTTCCTGCGTTCATATTTTGTCATCTAAAAAAAAAATCAGCTGGTAACTGTGCGTCTGAGATGGTAGACCATTTTTGTTACAACCTACCTCAGTCAGTAGGTCAGCCAGCTCAGGGTGTACTTTAGTGCGTAGAGAGGTACGGGCAACGTTGATCAGCAATTCTCGATTGACAGGGTCGCTCATTTTCATCTGGTCCAACACTTGCAGACATCGAGTCTTGGCCAAATCAAAACCCTCGGTAATGATGCGGGGGTGGACACCCTGTGAAATGAAGAGGCTTGCTAAATATCGTTTCAAGTCTTAATTGAATCAATCATTTTCTGGTAGGACGGGATGTCAAAAGCTGGCACTCAACTTCACTAGTGCCAGTATACTTATACAGGGTGTCCCAGAATGTACTCCGGTATTTCATTGTTTAATAAAACAGGAACCACAAATGATAACAACGAACGTTTTTTTTAAATGAAAGAACATCTCACCAAGTTTAATAAGTTTCCACGTGAGCATCCTGTGTTGCACGTAGAATATTTAAATACCACAGATTTTCTAACATTTGTATGTTTTCACACTGCCAGTTTTTTTGAACTGCTGCATCAACCTTATAAAAGCTTTGTCTAGGTGCCTTATATCCAGGATATGCCTTACGATACTGCCTTTAAACTGCGACGATTGACTTTAAACTCGGCTAGCCAGAAAACGCACATAGCATTTTGCTGGACAGTCATCATTTTCATAACAAATCTGCCGCGCATGCGCCCTGCATAGTGCGCACATAGCGCAACGCCCAAGGATGCAGTGGCCATTGCGTAAACTTGGTGAGTTGTGCTTTCCGTTAAAAAAAAAAACAAGTTTGTTAATATCATTTGTGGTTCTCATTTTATTAAACAATGAAATACCGGAGTACATTCTGGGACACCCTGTACATGCATAAGTTTCTTATTTTTAGTTGTCTTAATGAGGAACATCTTTAGATGGCTAAAAAATAAGTAATTAGAAAAACATGAACACTTGCCTAAACCCTTAATGCAGTTCCACTTATTCGGCACTAGTTTGAAATTAATAAAGGCAATGAACCCATTTCTTTCTTCACAATTGGTATTGACTGAATCTGCAGTTGCATCAGTCAGGCGTGTCATTACGAATAATGCACGGGTACAAATAATGACCGCCGTAGCGTTATCATGAAGAGGGAATCCTCCCATTTCTGCGGAGTCCATCTTCATCTTGATAATGTGGGCTTCAAGTCGGCCCCCAATAGGAAAACCTGATCTCCACCAAACTGAAGACCAATGGGGTTAGGCAATCTCGACGACTGCTTGGGACTTAAAATCAAGGTTGCTCTCACCCACAGACTTGGGACAATACAATTCTGTCACTGCAGTCTAAGCTGCCTTCAAATATTACAGCAAACAAAATTTTATGGAAGTCGTTACTTTCTTTCAGGAAGTTTTGTGCTTTCAATCGGTTCCTTACTATAGCTTGTTCCACAATATGTTTGTATGAAACTGGCTAAAAGACGCAATGTTTCCTTGCACTATGAATGCAAAAACATGTGGATATCGCACTTGTGACACACTACACAGTTACTGTTAAGAGTCTACCAATGGGATATTTATACAGGGTGGTCCACAAAAAAACATTCTCTAACAACATTTTCTAAGTCCAACTTTTCTAGTTAGCACCACTCAGAACCAGGAGAGGACAGAAATCTTCCTGTTTCATTAGCTTTGATTGCTGCCCATTCCTGGTTCTGAGGGGTTCTAACTAGAAAGGTAGGACTTAGAAAATGTTGGGTCATCAGTTTTTTTTGTGGACCACCCTTAGGTTTTTTTGCGCTCATAGTACAATGAATTGTGGCGTCATGCAGTCAGTTTACTGCAAACATAATGTTGAACAAACTATAGTAAGAAATGATTCGTAAACTGTTTTCCTGCAACCATTGCTCCATCTGTTTCCCGCACTACGGTCGTACAGCCAAGTCAAATCACGTACCGAACTTTATTATTTCTCTATTTTGAAAGCGGACAGGCTCATTTTACTCTGGCTAAAGAAATCATGAAAAGAGGACTAACGCTATGCCAGAAAGGAAACAACCAAAAACAATTATTGGTCTAGCGAATTTGCTTACAGATGTTTCTGTAAGCATATTATACTACCGAAAATTCGCTAGACCAATAATTGTTTTTGGTTGTTCCTTTTCTGGCATAGCGTTAGTCCTCTTTTCATGGTCATCATTATTATTTCTCATCTTAAACAGTCGGGAAGATTAAAGTCATGCTTTGCACAAGTGCAGCAGCAGATATTGTTGCGTTGAGCACTTAATCATCATGGACAGTTTTTTCACTTTTCTGTTTGCAGTATAGAACAACCCTCTCTAATGTCATTCACCACTCGCCATTTGGCGACTGAAAATCATGAGTTAGCGACTTGAATTTAGCCCTCATCACCAAAACGACATTAGCAATAAACGATACCACAGAAATAGGGATATCTCGGGAACCGAATAAGCTATAAACGAACGGTTTGCGGCGTTGTGCACAGATTTATAACAGCTACACAACAGCTTTTTCTGCAATAGTACTAGGGTAAAACATAATTTTACAACTCCGCATAATGCATAAATTAGAAAAACGAGGCATCATGGTTTTGGTACGTAGCGATTAGAAATTGTTAAATGGCAAGTACTTTTTAAGGTCTACTGGCAAAGTGGCGACTGCTGCTGGATTGACATTCGAGAGGGTTGCTACAGAACCAACTGCTTTTTTAATACAGTAGCCATACTTTGGTAGTAAAAGTAATCTTTTTGAAGTACCATAGTAGGTATTGGAACCTGTATTTAACTTGTAATGGAATCCGTAGAATCATTATCAGTACCGGATGGAAAAAGGTGGTACTAGTACAGCTTTACTTTTAGATGTTCGATACAACACATTTTAGTTAAAATTGGTTTAAAATGTGAGTTTTAACATTTCTTACCATTAGATGGTGTCGTTGAGCAAAAATTTTAACCTAATTAATTCGCACGCAAAACTCTTTACAATTTTTCTCTAAAAGTACAGGTCGGTTGATACCGATAATCACTGTCTCACTCATTTTTATCAGCGTTTTTGGGGTATTGGTATGGTGAAACACTTCTAACAGGTATGTGAACAATTTACTTTTTTTTTGTTCTGTGTGATTGAATTTGGACAATTTTTGAAGTTGAGAGAGAGACTTAAAATTATGCGCGATGTTCTTCAGGAAGGTTTGGACAAAACCAGAAATAATCTTTAGGGATTGGCCGATTTGAGTTTTTACCGATCCGATCTGAACCGATGCCGATATTAACAACACGATAAAAACAGTATTTTCACTCTTATTCCTAGTTATAGCTTCTGTATCTGTTCGGAAGCCTTACAGTAGTCCGATGCCAATATGGGAAAAATACCGATAAATAGGCCTACAGATTATACCGTTACCAATATCAGACTATCCCTAATAATCTTTTAACTAACTTACCTCACTAACATACACGTCGGCCTGCTTCAGCAATTCACCAATGAGCAGGACGGTAGAAGTGGTTCCATCACCCGTCACATCATCTTGGGCCGTGGAGGCACGGGCGATCATCGACGCTGTTGGATGCTGAATTTGCTATAAAAAAAAACACACAAAAGGAAAAGGAAAGTTATACCAATGTTAAGATCAAAAGCAAGTTGAAACTCGTGAACAAGTAACATAAAAAAAAATCGCAGTGTCTCTAGTCCTGGTTGGTCCGTTAACTGTTTCAAGCCTATGTTGGACGCATAATTGCCATTGCTAAACCTGGAGATTAACATTTTTACCCAATTTAGCCAGTGGCTAGTAAGACAAGTTCAGCAACTCGCTAACATCAAAAGTTCAATCACCAACATACTTGTTTTTTTTTTTTGTGGGGAGGGGACATTTTTTAAAATTTCAACAGCTGTTCAAGTAAATTTTAACCACTACTTAAGAATAGTTAATTGCATTCAAGTTATGCCAGTATTCACAACTGTAATTACGTAGAATTAGACTCTTTTCAAGCTAGATTTTCATCTCGCAAATCAAACTAGTCTTGAGTAAAAAAAAATTATTTAATCTTATTTTATGATTATTTTATTTAATCACAGTGGATCTTGAAAATTCGGAATTAAATTGAGACGATGGAAGCGATACAAAGCAAATCCTAACACTTCGACGTTGTTAGCCTACAATGTTCAACGCAAACTTTACTCCTCTACTGTTGAATCCTGGCACTGCAAGCGGGAAGCCAATGCTATTCGAGAGGGAAACCCTGCCGCCCTTTATCGTCTATACAGACATAAAACTGGTACCACGCGCTCGCTTCCACCTTTGAAGATTGGAAGCTCTCACATCACTGATAACCTTGAAAAGGCAGAAGCCTTAAGCGCTGTCTTTGCTTTAAATGGCATTACTGACGACGGTGCACCCCATGTATCCCCGTCGTCACTTGTTCCTCCCGCTGTCTTTTGCGCTGTCGTTTCCTTTCCCACAAACCAAGTTCAAATGACCATTAACAGACTCAAACCTAGCCATTCTTGTGGTCCTGATGGTTTTTCTACCTTTCTTTTTAAGCAAATTGTTGTCGAAATTGGCTACCCTCTCTCTAGACTATTCTCGCTTTCATATGTTCAAGGGTGTCTCCCGTCCATCTGGAGCACCGCCACTGTGGTCCCTGTTTTCAAGAAGGGTTCTCCTTCGGATGTGCAGAATTACCGTCCTATTGCCCTGACCTGCGTGGCCTGTAAAAGCATGGAGTCCATTATTCGAGACCATGTTTTATTGTTCCTCCATGAGTTTTCCATTGTTCGTCCCGATCAATTTGGCTTTATGCATGGCCGCTCCTCTACCCATCAACTTTTATTTGCACTTGATCACTGGACTTCCGCTCTTGACATTGGCATCCCTTATGATATCATTTATTTCGATTATCAGAAGGCGTTTGAGTCTGTCGTACATCGTAAACTTCTGCTTAAGCTTAGTGCGAGTGGAATAGGTGGGGATCTTTTGAACTGGATCTCAGCTTTTTTAAGTAACCGTACTCAGCAGGTTTGTGTTGAAGGTTCACTCTCTTTACTTGTGAGGATTTCTAGTGGGGTACCACAGGGGTCCGTCCTGGGGCCCATCATCTTCGTAATCTATCTTAACGACCTCACCTTTACTAACGAAGACAGTACGGTCTTTAAGTTTGCTGACGATCTAATACTCGGATCAGCAGTCCTCACAGATGAATGCTCTGCTGCACTAGAAACCGAGATTGTGAGAGTTGCTGATTGGTCGCATACCTGGCAGCTGCCTCTTTCGACCCCAAAGTGCCATTCGTTCCATCTTGGGGCCCGCAACACTGGCCATCTCTACTTCTTCTTGAAATCTACCCTTGCAATCTGAACTCGAAGTACATGACCTGGGTGTTTGGTTTACCCCGGATTTAAAGCCATCCTTGCACTGTCAGAAGGTCAGTGCATTAGCTTTTCGCCGTCTGGGTATCGTAAACAGATGTTTTACATCTGGTAACCTCGCTACTAAAGTATGGGCCTTCAAGGTCTTCGTACGACCTCTCCTCGAGTATGCTACCCTGGTCTGGTCCCCAGGCCTTCTCAAGGACGTTGACCTGATTCGAGTCGGTGCAACACCGGTTTACTAAGGGCTTGCCTGGTCTCCGAGTCCTAACACCTTCAGCACGATTGGAAAGGGCAGGCCTCGAACCACTTGAGCTCCGCAGAATTAGGTTTGATCTTATACTGACTTATAAGATCTTTCACGGCTTGACATCGGTTGACCTACCTTTTTTTGACTTATGCCAGCATAAACTTTCAACCAGAGGACATCCATGGAAGCTGACTATTCAGGGTTCACACCTTGATTGTCGTCGAAACTTCTTTTCCATCCGGACCGTTCCAATTTGGAATGCTTTGCATGTCGAAGTTGTCTCCCAGTCTACGTTGGCGGGTTTCCTTCGCATGCTGAAATATCAGCCCTTGCATTCCTTTCTTAAACGTTGCCCGTAAACTTCATTTTCCCACATATTCACTCTCCTGTTTGTAACTTAATTACCCTCCAGTCCCGGTGTCAGTGGCTCGACACCCTTCCGGGTGGTAAAAAGCAATATTATTATTATTATTATTATTATTATTATTATTATTAAACCCTTCTTCCATTAAACTTTATGTTAAACAAAAAAAGTCAAGTTTTTACAGCTGCAGATTTTGACCTACGATGCGAAAGTGGGTGGGCAGCCACACTAACTATAAAATCCAACTTAAATGAGAGGCGGGGGTCTTGCGTTATTTAGTGAGGGTGGACAGGAAATAGAAATTTAAAATAAAAATGATTTTGCATTTTGGTGACTGCTCAACTTCCGCTCAAGGAACTTTTTTTTTTATTTTGGCATTTTTTTAAAGATGGCTTCGTTAATCTCGTTACTCCACGGAAAGGGAACAGGTGATCTCGTTAATCCGCTAAATTGTCGAGTGATAAAAAGGCTGAATCGCCAACAAATTTGCCGATATTTTGTGGAGTTTACGCTTGAATGCGTATTTTTTTTAACTAAACGTTACCTTGAAACAATAAGCTTGCCAACCGCCACTAAGTTTGGTCATTTATTACAATAATTCAGGCACACGAGCTCGACAAAGCTGAAAACTACGAAATTTCCGCATCTATAGCCCAAGCGCTATCCGTCATCCATTACCGGAAACTGCGCTATCCCATAACCCTCTGCGCGTACGGCTACACTCTGGTCTTCCTCAATGCTGATTGGTTCTTGTCTGGTGCTACTCTAATAGTCAACAAACGCAGGTACGATTTTTGCGATCGCATCTTTTAGAAAAGCAAATCAAGATTTGCAACGTTGTTTTAAAATTATGCAGTGTTGGAAATCGTACGGCCTGATTGTCTAATTATGAAAAGGAAAACTATTTGCGCCAATCAGAGGAGAGGAAGCTCAGAGTGCGCACAGGATTGTGGGATTACGCAGTTTCCGATAATGGATGAAGAATAGCTCTTGGGCTATGGACGCGAAAATTTTGTAGTCTTCAGCTTCGTCGAGCTCGTGTGCCCGAATTATTGTAATAAATTACCAAACAAAGTGGCGGTTGGCAAGCTTATTGTTTCAAGGTAACGTTGAGTAAAAAAAAAATACACATTCAAGCGTAAACTCCACAAAATATCAGTGTTTGTTTGCATGGCGCATGGCGGTGGCGTATTTAATCACCGCCTCGTTTTAGGTTTGACCTAAAAGTGTGCCATAGTGTGCCTATTATTCCTCATACAATCGGTTCTAATGGAGGTATTGCTGTGTTTTCGGTGTTGTTGGATCAATTCGGGTATTCTTGTTGGTATTATCGCGTAAGAAGTCAATACGAGGTTTATTGCATGATCTGTGCTTGTTTTAAAATGTTGGTGCATCGTTGTCGGTGCGCGCGTGTTGCCGCCCTTGGTAGAGAGTATTATCAGAAGCCTATAGAAAACAACTAGGAACGTGTGTGGCTGGCCTATGTTAGGAGTGCTTAATTTAGTACGATGTGCTAACGCCAGAAGGAGCAACAATACTACGCCTGCGCCAAGTTGTCTGAAACTGAAACTTAGCACGCAAAGCAGACGTGTGCTACGAAAGCAACGCTCTATTTTATTGTTGGTTAGAGCAACTTACGAACAACTGATTGTCTGTTTGTTTAGTTTTTTTTTATGGGTCCACTACCGAAGAAGCTCCAAGCAAGATGGCCGGCCTATCTAGATTCCGGCTTAGTTTTTGGTTGCGTTTTCTGATGTTATGTAGTTAGCCGCAGCAAGCGCGAGCGAGAACGGCGACGAGCGTGAACGGCGACCTTGATTTACCTTTTACACCAATGGCGATAGTACAACCTTCCACATATACAGATCGATGGTGGACGAGCTTGGAGCTGCTGCGGTACTGGTTCCTTTTTATTATTACTTTGGTATTGTTTCCATGTTAAACACTTGTTGTTTACAAATAAAGGACCGAAAATTAGCCCTGAGAACGTGAGGCACACCTCTAATCATCTCATGCAGGTGGCGACCTCTGCTAACAAATTTGTACACCACTGTAGCCCCTCCTGACTTAACACTGTAGTGGAAGTTACCGAGACACGCTCCAAGTTGTTTTCTATAGGCTCCTGGTATAATGTATATAGAGAGGGGAGTTAAATAATAATTAAAAAAAAAAGGCCGGTACACCACCAGTATTTTGTGACGGCTCCCCGTGGGTTGGGCATTGTGTGATTAGGCAGGTTATGTTCACTTTAACAAGATCAAGGCCTAGCAAAATCAACAAATTCACCGGATCCCGTCCCCCGGGACCAGAGACACCGCCTAAAAAAGATCCACAATCGTCAGTAGCACACCTGTGACAAGAACCACGTGCATCACACTTAACACAATCTTACATAATTTCCAAACACATTCTTACCATTTCATGTAATAAAACGTTCCCATCTTTGGTGATTTTAATTTCTCCAGAACCAGAAACCAACCTAAAATCAAACAATAAAAGTTACGCCCATTCATTTTTAGCCGTAGAAGGTTCTCCATCTTTTCTCACGCATGAGTCATCATGGCGGCCTCCTCATGCCCAAACTTTAAAACCCTGTTCTTTAAATTCCACTTACATTTTCATGGTTCCTTTGGGCCCTAGATTGGTCTTTAGGACATCTTGTATTCCTCGTGCCGCCGTAATATTTACAGCGAGAGCTTGAGCGGCACGGGCAACCTCAGCTTTGGGATTCAGCGTGGTGATGGCCGACATTTTGGATTACTTGCTTTCTTTCAAAAGACGGCAGCCTTTCTCCGCCACTTACAAACCTACTTGACTAACCTTGAATCGTTTTATTGAACCCAAACAAACTAAAACTGTGCAACCGTAGATATTTAACTTAATATAACACACAGAAACTAATTTTGAAAACAAAATACAAAGAATTATGGATTAGGAATATTAATAATAGGGACGCGCCAGGAAGTTTGGGCTCATATACTGAGGTGAGACCCTACGTACAGAACGGTAAATCTAAAAGCAGAATGGAAACGAAAGTAAGCAAATTCTAGACCACTGATTTTTAAACATCAGCGTTGCATCGGAAGAATTTAGAGCCGTGCGCCGATTGTTTAAGAGCGGCGGCGGCGAATCGCTTAAAAATTGTCGGCGGTAGCGATACACTCTGGCACGCCGTTAATTATTTACCAGCAGCGGCGTTTGTGAATTAAATACGGCGTGCAGCAAAGATTGGATTTAAAGTGGCACTTTACCGTTTGAAATACGAACGAAAATACACGGCGCCGTCTAGCGGCACTGATATTGTTAACCTTAATAGATTGCTCCCAGGTGCACAAGGACGAATCAAATATTCACTCCATAATTAAGGATGTCGTGGCTTGTTTGTTTCGTTAAAAGAAATGCCGTTATGCATTCCTTCGCTTGGTGCAAGCAACAGCTAGATAGTACTACATAGCGCTAGATGTTGTCAGATTCCGTCAGCTTTCAATTGGTGATAGTGCCACTTTAATTGGTGGCGGCGAAGATTGGATTTGATAGGAGGGTGCGTGGCCTGGTGGAGGATACGACTGTGAGGAGGGTGTACGAGTTTGTGACACAGACGGTACCTTCCTAAACGACCAAACAGAACGAACCAAACGCACCACTGTTTGTGACAGTTTGGCACATTCCCTGCTAATATCCGTGTTGATGCGGCTTGATTGACGTCAACATCGTCAGCGACGAATCTGTTTCGTCAAGACTGTTAGCTCGCGCATGCTCAAACCTCCACCCCAGCAAACCACCTCCCTGAGATGGTTCGCAATTTGGCATTGCCCTCGCCTGGTCAAATCTATTAGCCAATCCTGGTCCAATCCATTAGCTAGGTCTGGTCGCGGTTAAGGTATGACGTATCAATACGCTGCTGAGCTCGATGAGCTGTATTGTAGTTTAGGAAGGTACTGAACGGCTGACGCAACATCACTGCGCACGCGCGACGTCGAGTTTGGAGTCAAACTGTCTGTAACAGTGGTGCGTTCTGTTCGCTCTGTTCGGTGCTTTAGGAAGGTACTGCATGGTGCTGTACTCGGTGGGTGGATAGGACGAGGAGATTGACGGGGAAATTTGTAAAGGTGTTTGGTGGAGTGGGAGCAGTGGGTTGGAGGAGAGGTATTAAGGATGTCGAAGTAGAAAGGTGGAAGAGGGGTATGAGAGGTAAATCGTCGACGGAGAGATATAGTGAAGAAAAGAGCAGAATGAGGTGGGAGAGCTGGTATGAGGGGGACTGAGGGACTGTGCTGCTGTTTAGGGCTAGGGCTGAAGCATTGAACACTGGGGTGATGCAGTGGAAAGCAGGGGAAGAGGAAACGATGGAGCATGTTCTGGTAGGTTGCTGGGGGCTGGAGGATCTTAGGGGCGAGAGAGAGGGAGGGAGGAGGCCTCAGGTGGCTTCTGGGTTTGAGGTAACAGGGAACAGGAGTCAAGGTGGGAAAGAGGCTGCTGTTGGGTTGGTTGACCCGCAGGGGAAGTGATTAAGGGGGGGGGGGAGCAGGGTTTTGACATTTTTGTGATGGAGGGCTAGGCAGCTTCGGCCGCACCCCATTATAAAAGGGAGAGCCATTATCATCATCATCAGCAGCAAAATACACTGCAAAATACAATTGAATTGTGCATTTTGTGATACAAGCAAAAGATCCGGCACAGACATAGGCCGATATGGTATATAAAGATCTGGATGTGGAGGCAACGTAGAAATTAAATATTTTCCAGATGGCGGACAAAATGGCAGCCGAAAGTGCTGAAAAACAGTGTAGTGACTGTAGAGTATGACGTTTGGTCTCAAATGAAAGCTTACATTATATATTATATAGGGCAGTGACACGACGTAGTATTATTGTGTATAACTCTATGGTGGAGCCAGCTACGGGGTTAGCTGCAAGGAGCACTGGAGGGAGAAAGGAAGATAGTTTTATTGAAGCCAATGCTATTAGACTGGATTTCTTAAGCCTATAATGCGCGATTTTTGTTGCTGGAGAAAACAACGTTCTTTTAAGCCTAGAAATCCGCTTTCAAAGCACTGTCTTGACTAGAAGTGCCTTTTTTTCCGTTACATTGTAATCTAGTGGACCTTGTAGCTGTTACCTCCAAATGGTGTCTCGTAGCCAAAATGATGTCACATGACGCTGCTCTATTAACGTAGCCCTTTCTATTGTACATAATTACATCACTAAAACCTATCTACCCATGCTAATACGAAATAATGCTTGTTGTACTATCGATTTCATGGGGGGAAAAAACCTAATGTTTTGTTCGCAATGGACAAAGATGCCGAGCCAAATATATATAACACAATAAACTGAGACACATATATGTTGTCAGCAGACCAACCTTAACTCTAGTATATGTATTATACATTTACACCAGAGTCCTATAAGTCCTATTACATTCTCCATCACATACACGCAAGGCCTAGCACACCAGCTCAGCTTTTTTGCAAGTGCAGCGCTGCACACATTCCTTCTTGCATTTTCCTGACACCAGCTCATTACATGTTTTGGATGCTTCTGGCAGAATCGTCCAATACGACTCGTACAAGCCATAGTCTGTCTTGATTAAGCCCCAGCTAGTTAGTGCAGGAAGCTCTTGGAATTTAACTAGTTTCTGTCCCCATACATGAGATCATTGGTACATAACCCTTAACATGATGACATGCTCTTCTCCGGCTGCCTTTGTTGGTGCAATCAGGGTGACGTTGTTCTGTCAAGCATGTGCTTATTCTTTCACATAGAAGGATGACAAAACTTTCAATACCAGACATTACCTCTTCTGATATGGCACTACATGCAGAGGAAACCTTCAGGAGTGCATCAGTAAATTCTGGGTAAAAAGCCCCATGCGCTCTTCTTACCGTGATTAGTAAAGCTGGACACGGTGTCACACCCAGTCATAGCATGAAACATCGGCAATGCAAGAGCCTTCTGTGATCTAATCCTTGCTGCCATTTCGTGGGCTGGTAAATCACGAAAGTTTTTTTTCGTTCCAAATTCCAGCCACACTTCATCCTTGGTTGCAGCCCTGTGACATAGGCACAGCCAACAACACGACATCTGTGCAACCGTCCGGATCAAGATCTTGTGTAGCCATGTTGTGCAGCATGCGGTACATGCAGCAACATAAGACTGTCTCCTTCCTCATGGTTGCATGAATCGATGATGCCACATCTTCTACTAGAGGCTTACTGAAAACTACTTCTCGACTGTCTGAAATCTTTGTCGAACCACTAGATGGCAGCTTGGACAGGAATCCGAACAACTCCATCTTGTTTTCATCAACTCTAAGGTAATTCGGCCAATTTACGGGTATGGCAGATGCCGCAATAACATGTCTTCATATCCCTTTTTCTCGTTGTGTTCTCGTCATTTCTTTCAATGCATCCTTGTAGGTGCCCCACACTAGGTCCAACCATTTCACATTCTGCAGCTTTGAAGAAAGATACATAGGGTATGACTATGTTACAGGCATACTCATCCAAGTTCTTAGTAGCAGCTGGCTTCAACATGTTTATGATTGCTCCCCCATAAAGAACTAGACATGTTACAGCAGGAGCGTCTTCTTGTGCTTTGGCAACATCGTCAAAGCATGCGAGGAGGTCATGCTTTGGACGTAAACAGAGTGTGCCACGGTCAGACAATGCAGAAGGGCATGCCTGATTCTCATGGTGAAAGAATTCATCTAGGTTTCAATTCTTGGGCTCATATCCGATGTACAGCCGCGCGAAAAGTCCTACATCATTGGCAACTTGTTGTTTCTCCTTCCTTGAAGTGTTTTGGTGGGGGTTAACGAAAACCTTCAATTTATTTCGAGAAATAACATCATCAATGGCCTGGTTTCGTTTGACCGGACGGTCATTTATGAAAGCCATAAACTGTTCATGGCCGATTAGTTTGGCCTTCCTAACGTTTTCGACAACTGCAAATACTGCAATTTGCTTTGTGTCAAGTACAATAAGGTCGATCCTCGAACGGATTT
>JAHWFP010066073.1:0-29753 GCA_023313725.1 Lithobius niger
TCTGATGTGGATTTACCACCTCTGTTTACTTTCTGTGGGGCTCTAATATATTCGTATCCCCATTCACTTTCTATTGTACTTTGGTGTGGACTACTAAATGCTCTCAGTTACTTTCTTCGGAAATCTGATGTGGATTTACCACTTCTGGTTACTGTGTGTGGGTCTCTGATATGGACTTCCTGTCTCCATTCATTTTCGATTGTACTTGGATGTGGACTAAATGCTCGCAGTTCATTTTTTTTTATGTACTCAGCATGCCCATACATTTTTTTTTACCTTTGAGGTGGCCTTAATGATACTACTCTTTTCCTTTAAGAGCTTTGTTTTGGACTTAATGCATTTTATCTCTGTGGATCAATGTGAACATAATAACCCCATAGAAATATTCTGGATTTTTTTTTTTTTGCAGATTTAATAGCCTCACTTCTTGTTTGGTCTTTGCTGTAGACTAATTCCCTCTGAGTTTTTATGGATTTTTATCGGGGACTTAATGTCCCTATAATTTATTTTATGGATCTATCAGGTCGGAACTTTTTTCGTTTGGGAAGCATTTTCAGAGCTGTGTTCATACAGACTTTTTCCTTCAGTTTGGTTTATGGGATAAGACCCTAGATTTGCGAATTCATGTAATTTTATCCTATATGAGGGTATTTCAAAAGTTACGGTCAGAAATCCAAAGGCAGACAGTATTCATAAAATAATTCATCTTTGGTGCGAATCCCAGGCGGGCAGCGGTCCTTTCTTTCTGGTTTAGATTACTATTCTCACAAGGCAGTCTTTAAATGATGACTTTCGACTTCTTTAAATAAACTGTTACTACAAGGAACAGAAGTGCCTTCCCAAATTTTCGTTGCTACTGAAGTGAAATGAATGAATGAGAGCAGGGCGAATGAATTCCCATGAAATTAAATGAGGCATTTAGGAACTTTTATTTCCACGTTTATTATGCTTATGATTTATAACTGATCGCAGTACGAAATGTCTGTCGCCGTTTAAACTATGAGCACCTTTACCATATTATGCAATGTGTAAACTCAAGTGTGGTTTCAGTTTCGATATCATATGACGTGTCAATGCCCCAGGTATTGGTAACACCCGAACTGTACGATACGTATTTGTGCTAGTTGAGTCAGTTGAAAAGGGAAGCTCACAGTACAGTCCATTCAGTAGCTGTTTTCCTTGTAAGTAACTAGGCTGGTGACACGCAGTTGGCCACAAAACAGTTCGGTTTGTAGCTGCCAGTGAACAATAAATAATTTTTAAAAACATTAAAAGTGCTTTTGACAGAATCTGGGCTTTCCCCTTATTTAGAATATGCTAAACCTGGTAACATATTTTTAACCTATTACAAACAAAAGCTCGAGGTGCGATCCACGCAAATGAGAACCACATGGAGAATTTAGAACTGAAACAGACACTGATGCAGTGCATTCCTTCCTTATGTTATCAAATTATGCCGATATTCTCACGCAGTGCAACTGAAGCAGAGAATTGCGTTTTAAGTACGTTGAATGTCACTGCCAGTAGAACTTTAAGGCTTGTACTTCCATCAGTGATGTTATGCTTCAAAAAACAAAAATTATCGTCCTAAACTAGTATTTCTCGACTTTCTTCTGTATCGGTCTCATCTCAATGTTAACCACAGATACCTTGGTTTTGCTTCGCCTCTTCTCCTGAGATCTAACACTGGTCTCGGTTTCATTGAGGGGAGCGAGACAGCAATGTATAAACTCAATTGTGATTTTAGTTTCGATATCTTATTATGTGTCAATGCTCCAGGTATTGGCGCCATGCGAACTCTGCGATATATATTTGTACTGTAGTTAAGTCAGTAGTAAAGGGGAGTTCATAGGATGGCAAGAAGTAACTTGTGATAGCAAAAAGATCAGTTGGAGTTGGGTGAAGGTGATACCAACACAGGCATATCGTTTTCAGAAAGTACAACGAATATATTGCTTACTGAATATTAATAGCAATTACATTGTTTTTATTTGGGACAGGTAAAAGTAGGCGTGACCAGTGATACCCGGATCTTCAGTCTCGTCTCATTTTGCCCACTACTTGTCTCGGTCTCGTCTGCTATTTTAATCTCGCCTTGTGGGTAATACTACCCAAACCAAAAAGCAGCAAGAAAACCAATAAAAGTAATCTGAAGAGCAGGTAAGATTGATGATGTATTTTTAATTTTTTGGGGGACTTTCAAGGGGACGCTTGTGAAGGGGATGGCTGCGTACATTCATCAAGGACCAGGCTCTAGTTGCGTTCCCATACATCCCGATTTGGGATTCATTTTCAATTTGATTCATTCCCATGCATTTTGCCGATATCAAGAATTTACAGGGTTTCTGAAAAGAATTTGAAACTCTAAAAAGTTCCTATTGAAACATGTTAGATTCGTCCATATTAGTTCAGCCCGAGTTTTCAGAGGGCGCCACGTGTTCAATCTGTTAATTTTTGCTCATTTTTCAGCCCAAATCTAAAGTAAACCAAATTACGACTAAGCTAGGCTAAATAATAATTAAATACAAGCCAGTTTCGTTTAGTTTAGTTTAATTTCGAGAAAAACTCTTACTTTCTTGGTGATAACATACACCTTCTCATGACACTGTGAAAGATTTGGGAATCTTATTTACTGGTGATCTTAAATCGTCCTCCCTCGTCTGAGAGATTTGTTTGGCTGCCTACAGACGTCTAGCTATCGTAGAAAGGTGCTTCAAGTTGGTAAATAATGCTACACGAGTGTGAGCATTTGTCTGCCTGATCCTCGAATACGCAACACCTGTTTGGTCACCCTTCATTTTGGGTGATACTGACTCTGTTGAGGCGATTCAGAGACGTTTCACCAAGAGATTACCGGGCCTCTGTGATACCCCTTACAGGGCCCACTTAACCATGTTTGGACTTGAACCTTTTGATCTTCGTAGGATTAAATTTGACCTCCTTCTCACTTACAAGATACTTAACCACCAACTGGAAGTTCATTAGCATTTTTTGACCTGGCTTCAACCATCAGACGTACTAGAGGCCATAATTGGAAACTTTCCATTCCCTCTGCTCGTTTGGAATGTCGTAGAAACTTTTTCTCGGTGAGAATTGTCTACATTTGGAATGCCATGGGTTCGGACACTGTTAATGCTTGCTCCTTGTCCATCTTCCGATCTCGACTTTCTCAGGAACTCCTTCACACTTTCCTGAAGCGACCCACCTAGCCTGGGAACGGTGTCAGTGGTTCAATCCCCTTCCGTTTCCCTCCCAGCATAGTGGCTGGGTGAAAAATTATTATTATTACGGATAGCAAGTAAGCAATAGCAATGACGAGAAGATACATTCATTATCATAAGTCTCGGAACTGAAACTAGGTATTTAGATAGGGCTTCCAATTCAGTAGACCTAATACTAACTCTACAGTATTAAGATCTTTGTTAAACTTGCCATAAGAATTAACGTCAGTATCTGAGGCCAGGGAGTGCCTGAACTCCAAACCTCCAATCCTGCATAATTTGCAATTCGTAATTTGTAACTTTGTCACACACATACATGTAACTAGATAGGGAAGGATTGGAAATTGCCTTGTACAGTTTAACTTCGTCGGCAAATTTGGGCATCTCCACATTCTTAACCTGGAGATCAGAAATAAAAATTAGGAAGAGGGTTGGGCCGATTACCGACCCCTGTGGTACGCCACTCGCAACATGTTTATTCTCGGATTACCTTAACATATTGCATCCGGTTTGTGACAAACCCTGTAATGCAATGCAATACTTCCCCGCCAATGCCAAACTGTGAGAATTTGTAACATAATTTTTGATTCGACACAGAATCGAATGCTTTGGCGAAGTTCAAAAGCAGGACGTCAGTTGGTGCATCTGCATCAAGACTCTCGGTCCAGTCATCCAAACAATGGAGTAGCTGCAGTGTAGTAGAACGGCCGGCAACATATCTAAGTGTAAAAGGGAAAAATAAGTAATAATATTAAAAAAAAGATATAAATAAAATCAATAATGTATTAAAGGCAATCAAAAGTTCTTAACATACCTTTTGAAATACTCCCTCTGTGATACCAGGTAACGCCTGAAAGCAACGGGATTTGGTTCCAAAACCACTTCTGACGGTAAACCATTCCATACACTTACCACTCTAGATGAGAAAAAGAACTTTCTACAGTTCTATGTGGCCTTAGGTTGTATCAGTGTGAGAGGGTATTCCCTGGTTGCACTGTCAATTCTTATTTCAAAAAAAGCGATCATAATTATGTCGCATTGGAGATGTAGGAGGGAGTGCACGAGCGAAAGGTCACATTTTAGTCGTTGTAGCTCCAAGGAGTCAGCCCCTAAAGCATGCAGTCGTTCAAAGTAATTTAAGTTTGAGGGCCCCCACAGTCGCTTTGCAAATGCATGCTGAACGGATTCGACATTGTCAATGGCCCCCACGAGGTGTGGGGACCAGACTGGAGATGCATATTCCAATAACGGCTTGACAAACGCACAAAATGCCCAATACAGGGTTCTACGATTGCCAGACAAGAAGCATCGTCGGACAATCGCAGCACGCTGCTTAGTGACCTTAACTATGCAGCAACAAATCACTATCCAGCAACTATGTAGCAACAAATCACTATCCAGCCAGATGCCAAGGTCTATAATATTATAAAGAGGATACAGTTGCTTTCCCGCAATCAAGTAGTCCAGGAGTTCATTAGTGGTCCCAATGTGTTTTTCGTGTTTGCCAGTGGGAGCTGGCAATCCGCAGGCCAGCATGTAACCTGATCAAGAGCTGTACTTCATTCCGAATAGTAAAAACTGTCAATAATGGCCTTGTATAGTTTAACGTCGTCGGCAAATTTGGGCATCTCCACATTCTTAACCTGGAGATCAGAAATAAAAATTAGGAAGAGGGTTGGGCCGATTACCGACCCCTGCGGTACGCCACTCGCAACATGTTTATTCTCGGATGCAATGCCATTTACCATAACATATTGCATCCGGTTTGTGACAAACCCCGTAATGCAATGCAATACTTCCCCGCCAATGCCAAACAGTGACAATTTGTAGCATAATTTTTGAATCGACACAGAATCGAATGCTTTGTCGAAGTCCAAAAGCAGGACGTCAGTTGGTGCACCTGCATCACGACTCTCGGTCCAGTCATCCAAACAATGGAGTAGCTGCAGTGTCGTAGAACAGCCGGCAACAGATCCAAACTGATTTGCGTCACTTAAGTTATGTTCATTGAGATGGATCACCAGGCAACGCAGGACAATGAAATAGGTCGGTAATTGGATGGATCTGCCGTATAAATATACACTATAAGCTACAACAAGGTTAAAGAAACGAAATTAGCTTTAAATATTAGACATCAATGAAGAAACACACTGGAGCTTACACTGTGAACAGGTAAAGACATGAATGAAAAGGTAGCAGCAGTATGAAGGGAAAAATCCACATTTCATCAGCGTGTAATATGGCAAGCGATCTGGAGAGTGTCGATTTAGCATTTAGCCCAGTGCAGTGAGGCTCAAGCCAAATGCCCAAAGTCACCAATTTGCTACGCAAAGTTTACTAATCGGTAACTTTGCAATGGTTTGGAAGTGTAAAAGATTCTTCTGACACCACCAGAATAATTCAGGTTAAGCCTACAAGCAGGTAGTTTCGGGAAGCTAACAATGCACTTAATGAAGGTGTGCTTGTAGAAATCAAGTAAAAGTAAATGTTACTTTTGTAAAACTAACAAAAACTAATGCTTGTGTGTGAAATATACACACAAAAAAGTCTTTAGGACATTAAAATAAGAAATATAATAAATTGGCATTTTGGTGTAGAAGTCCACCTTTTTAAGGTTAATTTTGTTGCAATAATTGATCTCCAGATTATCTTACCTGTTCTAGGGCCAGGCACAAATTTCATTGGTCACACATTTTCTCAGGTCTGTTGTTCGATCAAGGTTGTCTTGGCTTCGCACTTGCGCCAACTTAAAGAGAAGGCTTTCCGGAAATGTAACATTCTACATTATGTTACATTCTACGTTGCAGGTTCCGTCGGAAACTTCACGGGGTACAGATTGCACCGTCATGCTGCGCCTCTACTTATCCCTTGGACACAGCTAGTTTAATTAAGCTAGCATGGTTTATGGTTCGGCTAGTTACTCATCCCTCCAGACGTTAGACCCTGTGCACCATAGTGTCCTGCGTTTGGCGACCTGGGTGCTCTATGCTGAAGCCTCGGAGCCACCTTGGGAATTTGTCGGCAAGAGCTGGCCGTCCAGTGTTCTGTGCGACTGTGTGCTATACAGTCCAGTTCTCCTTGGTACATGGTTTTTTTGAACGAGACTTGCCCATATGTGCGCTCCCGAGAACCACTTAATTAAATTTTAGTGGCCTTATAAATATGGAGCAGGTGAAACAACACTCGCGTGTTGAGGTTTTCAAGCGTCAGGCGCGTATCAACTGGTCCCAGATCGGTGAGCGTCGAGTGACTTCTCGCACGCTAAAGGCCAGACCAGACTGGCTGCTCGTGGCAGCAAGACGAATCACTACGTGCCTACAAGGTAAAAACTGCTACACTCAAATAGATATTGTGGCGCTTACTGACCGATTTTGAAGTCATTGTTACACCATCCTGCATTGCCATGCAGCCACGAGCAGGCAGTCTAGTTTGGTCTTTAGGGCTTAAAACCCTGACCAGACTGGCTACTCGCGACTGCATTGCGCTACAGAATGATGTGCCAAGGACGTCAAAATCGTTAAAAAAAACGCCACACTAACTATATGAGTGTTGCAATAATGACCTTATGGGCACGCAGTAACGCGTCACTTCCCACGAAAATTTCTTCTGTCTGTTTAAGGCTTTAGTTGTTGCATGGTGGGATTGGGAAAAAGGTGGCATCAACGGATTCCATGGACGTCATAAGAAAGGAAAACGTGGTGTGCTAAAAGGTTGAATGCTCAAAATAAAGGGGGCACGGACTTGTACCGACACGGAGTTATGTTAACTCCGGAATTTTCTTAAATACTGACCCCTGTGTGGACCCGGAATTAGAGCAACTCCGGTTTCTTAATTTGATTTACAAGTGTTTGAAATAATCCGAAATTGTGGCAACACGGAGTTATCCTAACGCTTGTCTAATTTGACATTAATAGGGTTGCGGTTTCTGATGTTATACGTATAGCCGCAGCAAGCGCGGAAGCGCGAGTGAGGCAGGGATGTTATTTGTGGTAATTCCGTGTTACTACAATTCCGGATTTTTTCAAACACTGTCAAAGCAAATTACGAATCCGGTGTTACTGTCATTCCGGGTCCACACAGGGGTCAGCATTTAAGAAAATTCCGGAGTTAACATAACTCCGTGTCGGTACACTTCTGGCGCCCAAAAATAAACGGCCAAATATCTTAATTACAGTGACCTTGACCCGCATGGTCACCGAATATTGGTGCTGAAGTAGTGTGAAGTTGTAAAACGCCATAATTGGGTCGAAGTAGCGGTCAGCACTAGCAAGCTTACGCGAATTTTCCATGTGCCGTGGCTGTTTGCTGTGACGTGCATATCACGTGACTAGGCTAGTCCACTCAGACGGCCAAACAGCCGTTGTTCTCGTTCATCATTGGCTAACTCATGGTGACGTCACGGCAAACAGCCATTGCGCGTGGTTTAGGGCGCGTTTACGCAACGACTCGCCTTTGTATTCTCGCAGCTGAAATTTAATCGCGATGGCAAAGGTTTCGTTGCCATGGTAACAACGCTTCCTGGATTCGCTAAATCCGACATCGTTTGAGTAAATGCTTGCAGTCCTGTAATTCGTGACATTATGATAAAGAATTCCTCTTGACGAAACAGTTTTCCCAATCGCTTCCCAACTCAATTGTCGACTCGTTTCAATTGCGAGCTGGCAGAGCTAAAACCACCGCCATCTTGGAATTTCAGATAGCTGCGAGAATGCAAAGCGAAGCAGCGTGGAGTGGCGAGTAGGTGTTGACGTCACAGAAGTGTGGTTCGATTGTCCCCTGGAGCAGGCTGTCACGAGCGTCACGCGTCATGCGAAGTGTTGCTACTCGCTGCTTTCGCTTTACGGCCTTAAAAGTTTGTTCGCGTTCAGTAAAGTACCTCGGAAACAAAAGTAAAGGATGATGCGACGCTGATGACGTTGAATCTCTAACTCTTGTACCGCAGCATTGGTTTTGTCGCAGCAGCTTAGGCTGAAGAACAACGTATTCGGAGATGTACAACAATCAGCAATCTGCTATCACGTTGTAGATGGATGTCCTTTGCTAGGTGTCCAAGATAACTTAAAGCGTCAGCGTGTTAGGACACAAAGTTGATATTTAGAAATCAACTTTCGCTTTGATAACAAACAGTGCAAGTAAGTCGTATACAGTGAAGAGGTTCCTTAAAGGCGCCGGTTGACCATTTCGATAGCGTTGCCCATATTCTAAACACAGCATCTACGTTCCAGACTCTTCGTCATCCAATAGGCTGATATGGGTCACGTGATCTCATTGTAGTTATGAAAATTCGCGGCGCTGCGGCGAAGTGTTGTTTCTTTTTTTACTGTACCGCTGTTTTCTTTATATTGATCGAAGATTCTACGATGTTTCATCTAGGAGTTAAAAACATAAAAAGGTGCCGTTAAGGCTGCCTAGGTGTCACATTTAATAAATTCCATTAGGCAGGAGCGAACTACACAGAGGTTAGGTGCCATCATAAACGGGGTCTCCAATTTTTTTCCCTTTTCCCATCTCTTCCGAATTCTTCCCTAGTCACTTTGGGACACTACTTTTTCAACCTCCCCTCCCCCATACAAGCAGGGCATGGTAGGGAGGGATTGGACTCCAGAGAATGAAAATTATGGGGGGGGGGGGGGGGGATTGTGGGCATTGTGTGTGAATATTGTGGATTTGTGCATTTTTTTTCCGCTACAGGAGGCACACTATCTCCTGTAGTCAGGCTTGCCTGCTGGGGATCCAGGACTTCCGGGAAGGCCAATCCGACGCTGCTTACATATTGATGCCGCAAAGGTCGACACCCTCTCTCCCCTTCGTAACCAATACAGAGGGATATCGTTACATTCACTATAGCTTACTCGATCAAATATTTAAAAAAAATAAGGAAAGAAAAATTTATAATTTGTTAAAAAATATAGAAAGGAAAAAAAATATTTGTTCCCACCAAAAAAAAATCAAGGGTGTGAAGTGTGTGAAGAACACTGCTAAAGCATGTGACAAACCTCTACCTCTTTCTCCCGTCCCCAATAAACTGGCCACCGGAATTCGAACAGCAGCCCTCCACCTCCCCAAAACACAAACACCGAAATTGTCCACCAGAACTTGCATGATTGGCGCTTACAGCCCATTTTATTTGCGCTGCTAATTAAAAAAAAAAAAATGCAGTAACATAATTAGTAAGCAATTCGCAAGGTGCTCTCAATTTGGTTTCAGCTTCAAAAGAGCAATTAGGCCCAAACTCCCCCCTCCCTTGCCCCATCCTCCTTCAGGGCGTGCCCCCTAACAGTCAACCCATCCAGAAAAAAAATTGTCATTAGCTGGACATTAAACAGAGCACTGGCGGCGGAATGGCTAGCGACCCGCCGGGACAGAATCATAGTGTAATTTTGTTTAAATATAGCATCAGCATCAGACATTATGGACGTAGGGAGAAACTGATTGGATTAACTCATATTAAGATTGGCGTTTTATTTTTGGCTCCAAATTGGACAGACATCCAAGGTGAAAGAAATGACTACATAGAAATTAGTAAACACAAACTGGGTCACTTCAACAGTCGCCATGGGAACGTACGCGAGTTAAAATGTTTTTTTTTTTTTTGTAATGGGGAAGGCACTCTTTGTCCTTACATTCAAGTAAAAACAAACGACCCACATTTTCGTCGTGCCACATCCCCAGCTTTTACATCAAAGATTACAGTAGCAATACTTGCCTAACTATCTGAGGGCGCGTTTACGCAACGAGACCTCCTCGCTCGCCGAACGCGATTTGCTAGTCAACTGTTATTTATTGTGTACGATTAGTTCCCACTTTATACTAATTGAGCGCGGTTAATAGATAGCAACTTAAATGTATTATAAATAACAACACGGATAAAGAACAAAGTGCAACTACAATTATTCTGAACATTGCTACACCATTGTTGTCATTTCTCCCCATTTCCAAAATTTGCTATTGTCACACAAAGAACAGATTCTGGGGGCCTTAGGACTTCGGGCAGATGACCAGGAGTGGTTAACGCTCGTTAAACCCTTTAAACCCTTTTTAAGATTCTGGTAGTGATCAGAAGACGGTATATAAAATAGCTGCTCGCAGCGAGAATTCAAAACCTAGCATTGAGTGTATTTCGGGGTTATCGAATCGAAAACAAACCATCGAATACTGGCATTCAGAAATCACCCCACCGTCTTGTACTCCAGTAAAAGTTGTTTTCTTGTTGTTATAAATCGACGCTGCTATGCCGCACCCATCGTACACCGTGTCGCGAGGCACGAGGAGAAGATCTGCCTTCGCGTTGTTGCCGTGGTTACTATGTATAGACAACTCGAAAGCCGCTTGCTCCAGTAAAGACGAGTAGTAGCCAGCAGATTTAGTATTAACCAAGTAAAAGCTAGTGAGCGAGAAAATTGTCGTCGCGCAAACATGCCCTGAGGGCCGGAAAAGTATTTTACAGGCACGTCAGTGGTGATACTGCCGGATCATGTGAAATAGCGTTCTTGTATCACAGATCACATAGGGATGTGTTGTGTGGACAGGTAAATTGATTTCTGTTTGTTAACGAGGTGGTAATTCTGGGGAAGGTACCGAGATGATATACATCTGATTCTGGGGTGCTCACTTCCCGGGAGTAGTTGAGAAGTCCCCCCCCCCCCCTCACCCAATAAAAAAATATTCCTCCCATTTCCAGCAAAAACAACAACAACAAATCAGTTGAAAATAACGATATTTTTCATCGAAATAACTAAACGCTCGACCTTTTTACAGACTCCAATTATTATAATCTGGGTCTCGACGGGCCCGGGCCTGGACAGGACTGGGTGAAAGTCGAAATGTAACTGTTCTGTAATAATTCTGCATATGATGATCTACGGTGTCTACAGCATCTATTTTTTTAGGCTACAAGAATGATTACGAATTGAAATGGACTTGGACTTCTCGTTCTCAGCTGTTCATGATTCATTTGAGAATTCCAGTCCCTCCATCCCTAGAACTGGAGTTGAGGAGTTGCACTCGCACTGCCCCACTTTTCCCTGTCGGTACACCTGACCTGGTTGCCAAACGCAAAACTTTCCCGATTATCTTTGTAGACCTTAACAATTTTCACAAGTCAGTTCCGTTCACATGTGAAAAAACTAGACAGACAGGACACAATTCCATTTTCCGATAATGAGATGAATCTTGAAAAAGGTCAATTTACTACTACAAAATATTTTATTAGACCTGATTCAAACTAACAGGGCTGCCCGAACGGCTTAGCCGAGGACTACCACGGCGAGAATGCGTTCAACCACCACGTTTGTTCATTAAAAATGTGGCATTTTGTTTGGCGAAATCCTGAGATTACAAAGCATTCCTAGCGTCTTCTTATAGCCTCCTAGCCTCTTCCTGGAACCCTAGATTTTCACATCCCAATCATGCGTATTAGATGTACAGGGTGTAACAAAAGGTCGTGTCCAAACTTAGGTGACTAATTCCTTAGGTCAAACTAAGAATATAATTCATATAAACATTTGGCCAAAAACGTCTTGTTCTTAGGTTATCGCATGAATTAATAACCCAAATTCTAACTGCCCCATCTGTAGATAGCAAACACAAAATCATGATAGGGTGAAATCGTTCCTACTACTGAAGGTAGTGAACTAATGGTGTCAAGAGTTTCAAAGTCGGACTAAAGGAAAACCATGGAATTAACGTCGTCTGCAGGGCATTTGCAGACCTGCTCTAACGCTCAGGGAAGGATTTTTGACGAATTATTGTGAACCATCTCACATTGCTGACAAGGACTCGTCACAATATCACTGAACGTACAGTAGCTGGACTATTAAATCGACGCAAACCTCCAACACCGTAGTAAGAGATGGACAACAGATTCCAATTGAATTGAATTTATTGCCAAGAGCCCTGGCCATATGCCGAACGCTCTAATACAAAATTAAATAAATAACAAGGTTTCCAAGCAATACTAGTGACAAAAAAAAAACCATATCAGAACACTACGGCCTGAGATTCCACGGCGGCACCACTTCACTTCACTACCACTACCACTCGTTTCACTTCTACCACTTCACTTCTATCACTTCTAGAGTTTTCACCACTGTGTACAACAGAATCCCTCACTATGTACGAGAATAGATCTTCACCACCGTGTACAGGAGACTACCGCGTGCGGGCATTGTAATGTGCACGGGCTGTGTTTGCAAATACATCCGGGCTGTGCTTGTGAATACATCCGCACTGCGTGGAAGTAGGACGGTGCACCTGCTGCTTATCAATTCCAACCAGCCCATCTCCCGCGACAGAGATCACAACTGCTTTTTGGTAGCTACACAGAAAGCAGCCAGTGCCCGCATGCGCCTGATAGCGTCAGCACCACTCGTGTGGCACAGCAATGTCTGCAGGGTTGGATGAGTTCTCACCCACCTACTCAACAGGTGGCGATGGGTATTGTACCGCCTACAGACAAGAAGGAAATGCTCTGCAGTGTCTTCAACGCCACATGTCGTACAGAATGGCGAGTCCACCCAACCCAACCTATTTTGGTGTGCCAGCAGCATGGAATGACCTGTACGCAAACGACTAATGAGACGCGCCCTCCTGCGCGGCAACGCATCCAGGACTGAACCATAATTGCAGGTCGGTTGAATATCAAACAGAATCCTCCCCATTACCGAGGCCACCCATTCCTTCTCCCACTCTTTACGCTGCCACTCCCGGATTGCCACACGCCGAGTGGCCACGGACACCGTAAGATGCGCCTCTGCCACCTCTGTGGTAGTTGCCTCCTTGGCGAGAGTATCCGCTTGCTCGTTGCCCCAGATTCCAGTGTGGCCTCTCACCCATCGAACCTCGCTTACCTGGGAAGCAATCCACAGCTTCCATGCAACACTGAAAACTAACGGATCGCTCATGTCCATACGTTCCACTGCCCCTTGCACTGCCCGGATACCTGCAAGAGAGTCCGTGACAATGGCGAAGGACCGCAGCCGCAACTCTAGAGCCACATCCAGGGCAACAGACATCGCCGCTAATTCACAAACCGTGCTTGAAGCAACAGCAGTGAGACGACGCCTTACGCTCACTTTGAGAGATGGGATCGTAACACCTATCCCTCCCACACTGAGTTCCCTCCTGAAAGACGCGTCACAAAAAACCTCACAGGTGACGTGCCATGCGTCAAACAGACGAGCCACTGTGGGACACCATATCCATGGACCAATGGGATTGGCCCGTGCAACTTCACATGGACAGAGGTGGGATGCCTGTTGCAGGAGTGACGCACCCTGGCCAGCTGCGCCTAAGGCTCCACGCACACCTCGACTCAGACTGACATAGTCAAGAAGTAACTTCCCAACAGGGTCTTTCGCCCCCCGACTGAGATTTCTCATGCAGAGCAGAACCAGTAGTTCCTCCGCACGACGGTGTATGGGTGGTTCACCACTCTCAACCCAGAGTGACTGAACTGGCGTCGAGACCAGACATCCCGTAACAGTCCGTAAGCACTCATTTATCACGACCTGGAGCATGCGCATGTGCCGTGCCACAGGACACAAAAAAGGCAGGTGATAATCCAAGACCGGCCGGACAAATCCCCTGTAAGTGGACAGTAGGGCACCTCTGGTCACATTTTCACACTCAGCGAGACTCTTCAGTTTGGAGGTTCGCGCACGGACACGCTCTCTGAGACAGCTCACATGCTTGTTCCATTCGAGCCGCTCGTCCAGTATCACCCCCAAGTACCGTACAGTTGCAGAAGGTCTTATCATCGCGTCCCCTACCTTAACTGAAATTGGCGTTCGCCGCCTCACCAAGGACCGTGTGAAAACGACGAGATCTGTCTTCGCAGGAGCCAATCGCAGGCCCCTGTCAGCAAGACGTTCTGTGACCATGTCGAGAGCTTCTTGGACATGCGGCATAATCATGTCTGTGTCATTCCCCGCAAACCACAACGCAACATCATCTGCATAGCAGACGATGTTCGCAGACAGACTGAGCTCAGCCAGCACATCATTAATAGCCACAGCAAATAACACCGGGCTGAAACAGCTCCCCTGTGGGAGACCACGATCAGAGCTTTCTTCATACGACCAGTAGCCATTTGCTCGAGTTACAAACCGCCGCTTACCTAACAGCGCTACAATTGCGTCTGTGATGCTCTTTCTTACCCCCATCCTCTCAAGCGCCGCTCGCACCCAGTCAATGCGCACTGTGTCATATGCGGCTTTGATGTCGAGAAACACCGCAACCACCACTTGCCCGTGCACCCAGGCCTCCCGAATACCGGAAAGAAGGTACAGAATCGCATCCTGAGCACTCCTACCCGCCCTGTAGCCAAATTGCACAGGAGCCAGGCAGTCGAAGTTTTCAAGATGCCACTCCAACCTCCTCACTAGCATGCGCTCATAAACCTTACGTATACAGGATAAAAGAGCTATCGGTCTGTAATTGATCAGATTAGACCTATCGCTACCCGCTTTGTGTACTGGGACCAGGATGGTATAAAGCCACGAGGAAGGAACTGGGCCTCCATTTAGCAGTAGCTGATATATCGCAACCAATTCACCTATGGCGTCAGGCGGGGCAACCCTCAAGTCCTTATATGACACGGCGTCAACTCCAGTTGAACTGCAATCCTTGCACTTAGACAGAGCAGCGGAAAACTCAGCCCTCTCCCAGGGCATATCTTGTGCCCAAGAAACTCGAGAACAGGGGGGCGGCTGTCCTCCACTCGGAAGAGCATACACACTGGCAAAGCGACGGTTAAACGCGTCTGCCATGGATTCGCCCCTGAGAACGCGACGCTGAGAGCCAGCATCCTGTGCGTTGTACACCCACTGCTGCACCATCTTTGCATCCTGATTGCGTAACCGCCAGGGATCCCGTGCCTCGGATCCGCTCACACAAGCGATATCCGTAGTCGCTCTTCTCCCGTCTAATCAGATAGGCAGAGTCTGCTGAGATGCCCCGATACACCAACCAATGCTCCTCACTTGGATGGCGCTTCCATTTGCGGTAAGCCACACGCCTATCCCGCACGGCGTTTGTACAAACTGGGGTCCACCAGTCCGGGAACACCCTAGTGCGAGATTCCCTCTTACTAGACTTCCCCTTCCGCACATTCGCACCAATCCATGGCGCGAGAAGTCCATTATCCGCTACTGGCCTCCGTCGTGCTCCGCTCTGCCGACCTACGCGTGCACAGCAGGGGAGCAAGACCACAGGAAAGTGATCACTGCCCCTCTGATCATCTGACACCAAAAAACAATATTTACGCGCAATGCCATCCGAGGCCAAAAACAAATCCAATACAGACTCTTGGGTCCCTCCATTCTGCCACCGAACGAAAGTGGGGGAACCATTTTGAATTATCGACAACCCACGGAGGCAATGGCGCTGGATAATTTGCGCCCCTTGGTGTCGATTCTAATGGAACCCCAGTCGTAGTGGTGCGCATTAAAATCCCCACCAAGGACACACGGAGCTGTGAATTGACGAAGCCACGCTGTCCACTGTACCAAGGACAGAGCTCCCGTCACATGCACAATGACCACATTAACCCACTGGTTGCACATGTAGACCCTTATGGAGCATGCATCTATTTCCGTAATTGGCGACTGGATGGGAGAAACCAAGTATGGGACAGCCCACTTCACAAAAATACCCCCCCCCCTCCCCGAGTAAACAAAGTCAGATTGAAAAGAAGCTGCACTAAAATTTTGCATATTTACAGCCTCCTGGACCCCCAAAATGTCTACAAAACTCAACAAATTCTCAACCTCATTGACTTTACCGCGTAAGCCACGCGCATTCCAGGAGGCAATCGAAAACAAGGCGAATGCACCAAATAGGTTAGGTTAGGTTAGGACCGACACCACTGCACCAGCCCCATCCTGAATTCCCATGACATCCTCACTCCTCTGGCTGCTCAATGACAGATCAATGCTATGAACATCATCTTCACTAATCACCGCATTACCTGTCTGCTGCTCACCCTTGTGATGTGTGCTCAAATTTTCACATTCATTCACATCACGATTCGCATCCTGGTTCTGATCGTGATTTGCATGTTGATTCACATCAGGATCTGAATTTTGAAACACAGCATTATCACATGCACCTACACACACCTGAATGTCGCACATTTCCTCTACAACCAAATCACTCTGCACTGAATCCAACTCCTGTGCGGTAGTCGGCCCATGTGAACTTGCAACAGCACTAATTTCACTCCGGTCATTCTGAATCCGCGGTCTCTTCCCTTTTCTTCCTCTCTTCCTCTTTGCCGGTGGCGTGAGCCACTCTCCATCATCCTCATTACCCGTAGCAACTTCAGCATACGAGTGATCCATCACATCCCTGGTACTGGCAGTAGTTTGTCCGCTGGGGGTCTCATGGTCATGGGTCCCAGTCTTGTTGCTGTCTTGCCGTAATCCAACCGGCCGATCTTACACAGTGCCTTGTATCACCTCAAGACCCCTAGCTTTTTCTCGGGCTGCATTCTTGAGATGTACACAGAGGTCACGTGGCTCTTTGTAGCCACCACATGCTGCACACTCAATGCTGGCGCAGTCTCGGCGGAAGTGGCCACGGCGCGAACAACGAAGACAAAGGGGGGGGGGGGGCGATCAGGGACCGACACCAGCGCGGCAATGCCACGCACAAATACAATGTCCGGTACATCTTCCATCGAGCGGGATTCCCGCAGCTTGATAGTGATTCGCCTGACACCTGTCTCACACAGTACTCTACCGCGCACCACCAACTTTTCAAAGGCATGTGATTCCACTACTCCGACATCCTGAAACGCCGCCCCTACATCAGCCGCCGATATCCCGTCAGGGAGCCAGTGAAGCCTGGCCTCAACACGCTGCTCTCGCAAATCATAGCACTCAACGCTATAGCCGTTAATCTTCATCTTAGCTTTCAGCAAGAGATGCTTAGCCGCCATTGTTCTAGTCAATACTTCGAAGGCATTACCCGCCCTCAAGGACCCGATTTTTTGAATCTCCCGCGCACCAATGACTCCTTCAATTGCTTGGTAAATTTGGAGCATTGTGTATGGATTGCCAGCCTGGCCGCACAGCAGAACAACCGACCTGGTCATGTCCACATTGACTAGGTTGCCACCGTATGATTTCCGCAAAGCCAGCAAATTTCGGGCGCGGTTTCGTCACACAGTTGCTGCTTCCAAATCCTCACTACCTTCTTCCTCCCCATCTACTTTCTCAGCCTCACTTCCTTTGCCAGTCACAGCCGCACTGAACAGCTTTTGCACAGTTTGCAGCACATCTCTGCGATAATCAGCCACCTTGCTGTTTCTGTTGCCGTCCCTCCTTTCTCCATCCTGTCCGCTGTACATCTGCTGCGCTCCCTCTTCTGTCACCACGCCAAAACGACACACGTCTTCTTCTGCGATCCCACGTCTCCTTGCTTCTTGAAGAACAACAGCGTAAGTCTCGTTCGAGACTATCCCACAATATATATCAGCACTGCTCACCAGCCTTTCTCTGAGGAGATCTTGTAAGACTGCATCTACGTCTGCCGCCGTCGTCTTTGCCCTTCGGGCTACAATAGAGCTCCTTCTATTGTTAGTGGATTTATTGTTGCAGTTGTTATCATTGTCACCACCATCTTCTTGTCCATTCTCTCGTCCATCTTCCACTACGCCGTATAATTTTACATCATCCTGCGAGATGCCCCGTCTTCCTGCTTCCTCCATAATGACTCTAAATGCCTTACTCGACACCAGCCCCGTTTTGACGTTGCATGGCCCTATCAATCCTGCCATACAGAAGTCCTCTAACAGCTGTTTTACGTCAGCCTCCATGTCGTTTTTAACGTAATCGCAAATAAACAACAGAGTCCAACAGCACTAGACCAATAATCCAGCTGATGCACGTTCGTACGTAGTGTTAAGTGATTCCCTTTGATCCAGTAGTAGTTTTATCGGCCTTTTCCTATTTCACAATGTTTTCCTATTTTAGTTTCAACCTGTGCAGGACTGATGTTCGCGTTTAATAGTTCGCGTTATTAAAACCTCTATGGTATTATCAGTCCTACATTAACACCGACTAACGAAGTTTTCGAACAATTGTTGCTTCCCCTCCAGGAAAAATTGTTTGGCAATAGAGATATTTTTCTTTTAGTCAGATTTTGACTCTTACAGTTTGTTCTCTACCTTCAGTTCATTGTCTTCATTCACTACATTCCTATTCTGATTTGTTTTTGCTATAGCCAGAGCATGGGCGGAGGTGGGGAGGCGGAGCTGGAATTTGGATTCTTAATTCATGCGATAACCAAAGAATAAGACGTTTTTGACCAAATGTTTATATGAATTATATTCTTAGTTTGACCTAAGGAATTAGTCACCTAAGTTTGGACACGACCTTTTGTTACACCCTGTATACACCTAACGTGTATGATTGGGAATGTGAAATGTAAAGAGGCTAGGACTCCGGCGAAGTTTTTTAATAATCAATTCTCAAGAGTCGTACAGAATGCACTGAAAAAAAGTTACAACCTCTAAAAATCTGGTCGTATGGTACGACCTCTCACGTGTGTATGAACTACCCAGTAAATAGTTGGTAGAATTGGGGTGAAATTTGGTTAGAAAAGCTGGGGGGGGGGAGGGCACGAAAAAACTGTGAACATTAATGGGGCAAATAGTATTGTTTACAAAATTCCCTGCCGGGCCAACAATGTCTAAATCGTTCTTTTGTGGGTCAGACAAAAATATGGTTTGTTTTTTTTAAACAAAAATGAATCACAAGATTTTGAAAATTCGATTGTAGCAGCTCCTTTAGCTCCTTTACGAGGTGGTCCTTTAAAAAACCGCAGGTTGGGATTTTCGTTTGATTTTAGAGCCATACACAATTGCCCAAAACGAATTGTATGTACTCAATCACTAGTATGGGTGGAAGGGGGGGGGGGGGTGTAATGACAAGACTAGGGTGTCAAAAAGCAAAAAGCTAAAAAAACACTTTAGTAACTAAATATAACGGAGTAGCTATCAGATGTGTGCTAAGCTCTAGATTTGGGGTTTTTTTTAAACATCTTTGTAATGTGTAGTGCAGCAGCAACCCGGACCACTGTACTGTGACTGCGTTTGGCGCTACGACCTTGCTGTCGACGCGCCATTAAATCTCAATCCCCCACCCCCTTCAAGTGCAGGTGAAAGTCGACCATTTCGAAAGTATTGTGCTGCCAACTTTTTATTTTATTTTATTTTTAGTATGGGACCTTTACATTCTTAAAACCTGGACGGTTTAGAACCTTGACATGTATGTTCAACGGTATGTTTTATTTTTTCTGTTTGACATGTTTTAAACCCTTCACTTGAAAACAGTTCCGTTCTAGGAACCGAAACGTCGTGATTTCGTCTTTCACGTAAACTTGTAGACTATTCTTTTGTATTTATTTATTTATTTATTTATTTACTGACTACTGTGTGACGTCAATGTTGCCAAGTTAACTTCCAGTGCACGTTCCAGTGCTTCCTGGAATTGAAGTTCAAATTGCAGTTTGTTGCGTTCGAGTGAACTCTAATCCGTTTTTATTCGCGTACTTTCACAGCTGTGAATATGGGGATACGAGCTCTAATGGTTTTTTTTTTTTTAAATGGCGAAGTCGTTTTTGGGTCAGTTAATTGTCTTTTTTATCTTGGAAATGCTGATGATACAACCCAGCTAAAATTTGCTTTTGTTCATTTGGTTTTGTTAAAGTTTCTAAAACAAAGGAAGTACTCTGATCCCAATTCTACCAAGCTATAGTGTCCGCATCCTATCTTGAGTTCACCCCAGAACGAACACAGATAATCAATTGTATGTTTATGGTAGGAGAGTGCCTTGTTGATATCCAAGACCGTTACAAAAACAATGGCGGCCGTCGATTAAAGCCATCTCCTCCAGGAAGACTGCAGGACTCAAGATGGTACACGCGAGGGTGGGAGGTATGGGAGTATCACCGTGAGATGATACTCTTTTTCTAGTTCACCTTCACCACTCTTTTGGTGGTTTCAACCTTTCGTCAGTGCATTCGCCTTCAGTGTAACTCTTTCTGGAATCCTAATTCTAATTATACCCTTTGTCTTCAAATAAGTAAACCAAAAACTTGGTAAGTATGTTTTGTTATATACTATGTGAAGACAAGGGATGTAATTGGAATTAGGCTTCTAGCATAATACTCGAATAATACCTTCCCAGAAGGAGTTATAGAGAATGCACTGAAGAAAGGTAGAAACACCATAAAAAGGTGGTGAAGGTGAACTAGAAAAGAGTATGATCTCACGGTGATAAACCCCCACCCCCCCCCCCCCCAACGTACGAACTAGCTCGGCAGAATTGGGGTGAAAGTAGTTCCTTTGTTTTAGTAACTTTAACAAAAACAAATGTACCAGGAAGAAAGGCAAAACCTAATGAACCAATGCATTGCTAAAATCAAAAAGAAGCTGAGAGGCATGACCAGTACAAGGATGTTTGTTAACACATTTACCGGTTGAGCTACCAAGGATGTTTACCGGTTAACTTGCCTTTTTTTTTTTTGGAACTAAGTACCTGGACGAGGGAACATTGCTTCAAACTTGTCCGGCCTAAATACACACGTATGGTCAGATTTTTTTACTGTTAGAGTGATTCTGGTGTGGAATTATGGGTCCAATGAAACCTCCTCTGTCAACAGCTTTAAGATGTGCCCATCAGCTTTAAAAGGTGTAGGCTAATAGCAAACAAACATTATTATTGTTAGTACTATTTTTTGTTTGTACATAAGTTTAGTTTTATTTCAAGTAAAGTTTTAACGTGTACACATCTTTAATTTTACGTGCATTGATTATTAATATTAAATACAAAAATGAAAGTATATAAGAAATGAAATAAGTAAATAAATAATCATTATGTATGTTATTATTATTATTACCTAACTATGGCATTAAATGATGGAAAATATGTCGGCGCTATTTTTATTGATTTACAAAAGACGTTCGATTCATTTGATAAGTAAATCTTATTAAAGAAATGTCAGAAATTAGGAATGAGAGGAAAAATTTATAACATAATTAGTAGTTATTTAACCAATAGAAAAGCACTTGTGAAAATCGAAAATGAGTATAGCAATAGTTCAGAAATCGAATTCGGTGTTCCACAAGGCTCTGTACTGGGACCATTGCTTTTTCTAATTTTTATAAACGATATAAGTATGGGTATAGATAGAACTTACTTATATCTTTTTGCTGATGACATGATTCTCATTTCAATTAACTATTCAAAAAATGACATGTTAAAAGATTTACAAAAAGACTTTGATTTATTAAATTGCTGGCTTCTTGAAAATGAGATGTATATTAGTAAGGAAAAAACACTTCACATGGATATTACTGTTCCAAAAATGACGATAAAAGAGGAATCTAAAGTAATTATACACGGAGAAAAGTGTAACCTAATGATGGACAATGCAAAAAATTCGAACTGTAACAGAACTTGTACTAACATAGAAAACAAAAATCAAACAAAATATCTCGGCTTAATTCTAGACTCACACTGGAATTTTTAAAAAACACATAAAGACGTTAATGAACAAATTGAGATACTTACTTTCAAATATCTATCTAAGAATAAACAAATTGTATACAAAGCTTGGATTGAAAGTCACGTTACGATACGGCATTGAAATTTATGGTTTAGCATCAGATTATATAATTCAAAGACTTCAAAATTTACAAAATAAAATAGGACAAGTCTTGTTTGGAAATGAACTTATTAAAACGAAGGAAATTTGCAAAAATCAAAAAATTCTGTCAGTACTCAAGCTAAGAGACCAAATAATAATACCAAAGAATTATTTTGAGAATAAACATAAAAGAAATAATATTAAACAACAGCAAACATTAAGGGCAAATAAAAGACGATACGCGATACCAATACGGATAAACAAATGTGGATTAAGAAATAAAAGTTACTATATACCGTTGATATTTAACCGTTTAACACAGGACGTATTAAATTATCCAAGTATAAAAACATTGAAACCAGAATTAAAAATGTGTCTACTTAGTAACTAAATGTAATAATTTGAAAGATTGAATAATGAACAACAACAAAAAAACTAAAAAGTTATTTAAGAACTTAACTATATATTGTACTATTGTAATGAATTAATTTATTGTATATACCTTATTTATTGTATTTATTATTTCATGTTTTGTGTATTGCTGCTCTTACAAGTTCTACATGAACTTCGAGTTTGTCTCATGCAATAAAATTATTATTATTATTATTATTATTATTATTATTATTATTATTATTATTATTATTTGAGGCAAAACGATCAGATTTCGTGTTGTCATAAGGAAGCCATATAAATTAGGGAGTGTTCGATTTGCATTCGAAAAAGTGTACGAAAAGTTCAAAAAGTGTGAAACCGAATTAAACCTAAGTGACCCAGACTGAAACCAAGAGAACCAAAATAAAACAAAGTGAAATTTTGAACATCTTTTTGGTCTTATACTGAAAGTATTGTAGAAAAATGGAAAATAAGACTGAAGATAAAATATACTATAAACTGACTAAATAGTACATTTGAAAAAAAATACTATGTCAAGATGCCAGGGAGGTTGCGAGGGGAAATTAGGGAACCAAGGAGATTGGGTTACATGTGGTATATGTAACTTAAAATATTGCTGTAAATGTGCAGGCCTGACGCAAAACACGTGGAAAGCTATGAATGATGAGAAGAAAGCCCAGTGGAAATGTAAACAAAAATGTAGACAAGTAAGAACATTTTCAGAATCAAACGAAAATACAGATCAAAATGAAAAAAGGGAAGATGACAAAATATCATCAGACAAGGAAGAAGATGAAGAAAAAAATGAAGAGACAGAACAGCAAAAAAGGGAATACAGGAAAAGAATGGAAAGAAAAATTGACTTATTCATCACGAAAATTGACAAACAAAGCATGGAGCTAGAAGACTTTAAGAAAACTATCGAATTTTTGAGTGAAGAGCAAAAAGATCTATAAAAGGAAAACCAGGATTTGAAAAACAGGATACATGAAATCGAAATAAAATTACAAGACCTTGCAAATAAAGATGTAAGATATAGTGCAATAGAAAAAAAAATGGGAGAAATGCAAAGAAGTATAGCTGACAAAGAACAATACGAAAGAAGCAGAAACTTGGAAATCGGTCAGCTTGATTGGCTAGAACACGAAAATATTGAAGAGGTGATAGAAAATGTTGCAATTAACTTCAACATACCATACAACGCCAGTGAAATTGAAATAGCACACAGAATACCTAATAGAAACAAAGAAAAACCAAGTACTGTGATAATTCAATTTAAAAACAGAGAAAGCAGAAACAGATGGTTAGAACAGAAGAAAATTGTAACGAATGACAATGTATATAGGAATGGGAACAGAAAACGTATTTATTTAAATGAGAATATGACACCAAACACAAAACAACTTTTTTGGATGACAAAGAACTACCCAGCTGAAAATAACTACAAATACGTTTGGTTTAAAAACGGAAAAATAATAATGAGAAAAAACTCTGATACACAAGAAGTGAAAATAGTACATGATGAAAATGATTTAGTGACAAGTGAAGAACATTCGAGTACGTAAATAAGATCTTTAGTGAAAAAGAACAGGTGAGAATTCAAATTGCAGAAGATGTAAAGAACAATGAAAATGTGAAACTGTTACATTTAAACATAAGATCTCTAAGACTGAATTGGGATATTTTTATACAAAGTATTGTGAATCTAAATATTGACTGGGAACTGATCATATTAACTGAGATTAATATAAAAAAAGATGAAGTTGATTACTATAATTTGAAAGGATATGATAAACTAGTGATTACAAGAGAAAATACATCCAGAGGTGGTGGTTTGATGGTGTTCGTAAAAACAAATTTTGATTTAACTTACAATAAAATAGATCAGGAAGAAAATTCCATAAATACATAATAAAATAAATAAAATCCAAGATATGCAAATTGTGGTAATATATATAAAACCAACATCAAATAAAAAAGTTTTTTAAAATCTTTAAAAGAGATATTAGAGAAAAATGGAGAAAATTGTGTACATAAGATTATTATTGGTGATATGAATATCGACATACTTGAAAAAAGTGAAGACTGTGAAGATAATCATGACCAACTAGCTATAGATTACTATGAAAACATATTAGCAGAATTAGGATTAAATTGCAAGGTAAACTCACCAACTAGAGAAGAGATTGTTTAAAAAAATGGGAAAAATTATCTTCAGAAATCATGTATCGATCATATATATGTAAAAAGTAAAATTGGTAAATCAAGAGGTGGAATTTTGACAGAGAAAGTTGCTGATCATTATTGGACAATGAGTTGGATATGGAATCAAAAAAAGGATAAAAATAACAAACAATTAAAAATGAAGTTAAAGAAGAATTATTGCAAAGGATAAATATTAATCAAATTGAAAAAGAATTATATCAAATAAATTGGAATTTTTCAATCGCCACTGATGACCCAGAAATAATTTATAACGAAATTATAAAAAAATTTCATGAAATTTATCAAAATAATACCACAAAACAAAAGATAAAATATATAAATAAATAATAAACAAAGCAGAAAAGAATGGATTACAGACGAATTAGTAGATCGTATAAATAGAAATAATAAATGTGGACTGAACTAAAAACTTTGAGAACTAAAAATGAAGAGTTACTAGTAAAATATAGAATGGAAAAAAAACTTATTGATAAAAAAATTAAAGAATGCAAAAAACAATTCTTTCAAAGTAAGATAAATATATTACAAAAAAGTAAAAAATCGATATGGGAAGTAGTAGATGAGCTGGCTGGGAAGCATGATAAAAAACAAATTGATGATGAGATTATAAACACTTTCAATGATAAAAGTTTAGACTATATTGTAAATGAATTTAACAAAAACTTTTCGAACCAAGTAATAGAACTGAGAACTATAAATAAAGATGAACATGACATATATAAAAAAGGAAATTTTACAAAAGAAATAACAAAAAAGAGGATTAAATATACAAAATGTACGAAACAGACTATGTATTTAGAAAAAGTAACAGAGAAAGAAATAATAAATATTATAACAGATCTACATAATACACATGCGACAGGAAAATAGATAAAATAAAAACTGATCACATTAAAAAAACGAAAGAAAACACTGCAAAAGCAATATGCAACTAATAAATGCAATGATCACACATGAAGTTTGTCCAGAGCAGTTAAAAATTCAAATCATAAGACCAATACAAAAAAAGGGAAATAAGCAAGATCTAAATAATTATCGCTCAATCGCTTTATTGTCCATAATTGATAAAATTCTGGAAAAATTGTTTGTAAATAAAATATGGAATTTTTTTGATAAATGTAAAAATCTAACATCACAATTCGGATATAGAAAAAATATGGGTACAAACGATTTATTATCGGAATTAAATGACCTAATAACAACAGGGTTAAATGAAGGAAAATATATTGGAAATATTTTAATAGATCTAAAAAAAGCTTTTGATACTTTTGATAAAAAAAATGTATTACAAAAGTGTTATAATTTAGGGTTAATAGGAAAAATACACAATAATATAAAAAGCTACTTAAATGATAGAAAGACAATTGTACAAGTAAAAGAAAAAGATAGTTTTCCAATAGTAAGTAAATACGGAGTACCACAAGGATCTGTACTAGGACCCCTTTTGTATTTAATTTGTACAAATGACATTGTAGATATTATAGAAAAAAACTAATATTTTCATGTTCGCTGATGATACAGCTCTAGTATCTATAAATAGTATCTATAAAATGCTAAATAATTTACAACGCGACTTTAATATAATAAATGATTATTACATTGCAAATGAATTGTTTATAAGTAAAGAAAAGACATTACAAATGGATATTACAGTACCAAAAATGAAAATAAAAAATAATACATGGATAATAAAACATTATGGAAATTGTAAAAATTTGAATTATAACAATCAAACTTATCCCTGTAGTGATAAATGCTATAAATTGGAAAAAAAACAAACAATGAAATACTTAGGAATTGAAATTGACAAAAATTGGACGTTTAAAATGCATATAAAAGGAAAGGTAATTAAACTAAGAAAACTATGTTCCAAAATTTATAGATTAAGAGAAATACTAGATAAAAAACAGAAAAAAACTATTTTTGATGCTAGGGTCGTAAGTGTAATTAGGTATGGCATTGAGATTTATGGATAGACATCAGAGTACCTACTTGAAAGATTACAGAAAGTTCAAAATAAATTAATTAAGATTTTGTTTGGGGATAAATATAAAAAAATAAAAACGGAAATACTCGTTAAAGAAAATAAAATTATGAAAATAAGGCAAATAAAAAATTTAGTTATATTAACAAAGTATTACTTTGACAATAAATTTAAGGTAAAAATATATGAATCGGGTAAAACAGGATCTATAAAGAATAGTTATAAATTACCGGCTTGGAAAAATAGTTATGGTAAGAGAAGACGAGAGTATTTTATTCCTAATATATTCAATGAAATTCCAAAATATTTATTAAATTGCTTGAATAAAGAGCTGTTTAAGAAGAGCATAATGGAGCTCATCTTTCTTAATAAAAAATAAAAAATATAAATTTAAGAATAAACAATTAAATGGATAAAACATAGACTTATAAACCATGAAAATAAATTGTATAAATTGTTTGCTAATGTATTGAATTTCGATAATGTAAAAAAAAAAGGCGTTTATGTTACTAATTTGCAATCTTCGCATGTATAGTTAATGTATGGTGACGTAATTAATATTTGTATTGTTCAGAATTATTGTGTATGAATCTCGCACAAAATGCATTATTACAGTTTCGAGGGTTACGTTTTTGTAACTGTTTGGAAATAAAACGTTTATTATTATTATTCGGGCTTCCTGCCTGTGTACACCATAAGAATAATACGATAATGAGTGAAAATTATTAGGTGTCATACTTACACAAGTTGCATTTTTTCTTTGTAACTTCGAGGATTATATTGTAATAGTAATTTGAAATAAAGGTATTATTATTATTATGACTTTAAATTGTGAATAAGATATCTCATGTATGAACTCACACAAGCTGTATTACAGCTTCGATGATTGCAATTTGTTATTTGCAATTTATTTTAACAGCAATTTGTTATTGAAATAAAAAAAATTATTATTATTATTATTATTCATATATTTGTTACAGTATGTAAACTGTACTATATTGCTGTTCACGCAAATTTTTCAGAAACTTTGAGCAATGTCAGCAGTAAAGAACGATATTTGAAAATTTTTTTTTTTAAATATACACACTTAGAGATCGGAATAGTATAACATGAAATTACTTTAATAACACATGTAAACGTTGCAATGATGAGAAAATAATTAGACTTAGGCAAACCAAGCATAGATTTATTGTTTCAAAGTGCTATGATAAGTATGGTACAAAAATGAATTGAAATTGAAACTCTTTTTAGAACCTGAATGTTGAAACGAAATCAATTGTCTGTATCATGTGTATTATTTATTTTGTATCCTTTTATTGTATGTTCATACAACTTTTCTAAACTTCAAGCAATTAGTTTGCGCAAAATTATTATTGTACATTTTAACTAGGGCAGCCCCCAGTATATGGCTGATTTTATGGAGCATTGTTTATTGTTTCACGTTTGCAGTTAAATACTGTGATTTTCCATCAGCAATCGTCCAAGCTTTCATTAGATTTAGTTAGATCCAGGGTTAAGAGACATCGAGGTCTAGATCCCGTTTGCATGAAAATATTGTGACGTCATCAGTACTGTGTGTCTTTGTTTATAACACAGTTCGAATCATTACTTATACAGACAATTCCATTTGATAGATATATGGATATGGATATACGGATTATCGAGATTCCCACTTCGGAAGGGACGTGAATATCGCGGACATAGCCACAAACAAACAAATATTACGATCATGATGATGATGATGATTATAACTACTAGGGCAGCCCCCAGTATATTGCCGGTTTTATGGAGCATTGTTGTGATTTCACATTTGTATTAAAATGCTGTGATTTCTCATTAGCAGTCGCCCAAGTTTTCATTCGATTTAGTTAGATCATTTGCATTAAAATCCTGCGATTTCCCATTAGCAGTCGCCCAAGCTTTCATTAGATTTAGTTAGATCAAGGCTTAAGAGACAAAGAGGCCTAGATGCTGTTTGCATGAAAATATTGTGACGTCATCAGTACTGTGTCTCTTTGTTTAAAACACAGTTCGAATCATTACTTATACAGACAATTCCGTCATACCTTATACAGCCAATTCCGTTTGGCAGAGATACCAACAAACAAAAGAAATAAGATTATCGAGATTCCCACTGCGGACGCACAAACAAAAGAAATAAGATTATCGAGATTTCCACTGCGGACGCACAAACAAAAGAAATAAGATTATCGAGATTCCCACTGCGGACGCACCAACAAAAGAAATAAGATTATCGATATTCCCACTGCGGACTCACAAACAAAAGAAATAAGATTATCGAGACTCCCACTGCGGACGCACAAACCAAAGAAATAAGACTATCGAGATTCCCACTGCGGACGCACAAACAAAAGAAATAAGATTATCGAGATTCCCACTGCGGATGCACAAACAAAAGAAATAAGATTATCGATATTCCCACTGCGGACTCACAAACAAAAGAAATAAGATTATCGAAATTCCCACTGCGGACGCACAAACCAAAGAAATAAGATTATCGAGATTCCCACGAACAAAAGAAATAAGAATTATTAGTGGGAATCTCGGTAATCTGGCGACACACACACAAACAAACAAACAAATATTATGATCTTAGTTATATAGACAACTTCCGGAGAACTCCGGTAATTTGGAAGGATAATCAGGTAGTAACTTAATAGTTTATTAAGGGGATTTCCACTGTAATGTGAGTGACCTATGTGCGATATTGTCTCATAATCCATCGAACTGATTGTGGTTCAAATTCGGGCCGAAATTTTTACACCATTATTTATCGAACAAAGTCACTAAAAAAAATGACGTCAGACATTGTCACACAAGAACGAATATGTCACGGTGTCAAGACTGCGAAAACGTAATACCAACGAACGAAGGAGATGGCTTATGCTACTGAAAATGTTCGGAGTTAGATATTACCACCATTAAAGTGATGAGAAGAAAAAACAAAGATGAATAGAATTGCAAAAGATACAGGAATACCAGACTTAACTCGAACACCAATGATGACGATGCAGAAAGAAGAAAAACAAACTAGAGGAAGATGATAGTAGCAATAAGGCAAATAAAGATAAAGTAAGATTATAGTAGCAATAAGGCAAATAAAGATAGAGTAAGATGATAGTAGCAATAAGGCAAATAAAGGTAGAGGAAGATGATAGTAGCAATAAGGTAAATAAAGATAGAGGAAGATGATAGTAGCAATAAGGTAAATAAAGATAGAGGAAGATGATAGTAGTGATAAGGCAAATAAAGAT
>JAHWFP010066076.1:0-13766 GCA_023313725.1 Lithobius niger
AAAATAACTCATCGTCGTGGGGCAGATATCCCAGTTTGGGTTCGTGCCCCTAAAAAAAAAGTAACACAGTGGGACAGATAACCCAGTTTGTGCTCGTGCTCCCTAAATGTAAAGACAAACAAACAAATGCTGTCAACTCTGCCGTTAAAATAATATTGAGATTAATTGGTAACTTTGAATTTACGTCTCCCCTGACCCCTAAACCAGCTAAAGTTACACCCCACAGTCAAACTAAAGCTTTCTACAAAATGTCAGATTATCTGCACCGCATGGAAGAATTTATTTTCGTGAAATTAGCGAGTAAGTAATTAGGTAGATCTCAATCGAATGCTGGTTCGATCCCACGACTGACCCACGTACACGGAACGCGACAGACATGAAAGGGTTTAGACACACGTAAACCTACTCTTGCAAGCCTATTTCTAATGCTTTATATTTAATTCATTCCAGTTTGGTTTGTCGTCTCGTAACTGCAGAAAAAAAAATTGCCAATGTTGGCTACAAAGAACAGCAACACAATACGAAAAAGTGATGTATTCCCAAACGAATAATTTGTTTCCGGCCAAAAATTTGTTCCCGCCAAGTGCTTTCGCTGTTGGAAGTCGTACCATCAGACGACAAGTTATTTAATTCCACAGACTAACACTTGAAAATTTCTCTATAAGCAATTTTCAACTTTTTCATTTAACGTTCGAAATATTACTCAAACGCGGACTACTTGGCGATGGGTGTTTGATTTCACTAATTCACACGGCGAAAAGACGTTGTGGGAATCCTAAAACAAGGGGTTTTTTTTGGGCAGCTCCGATGTACTCTAGCTGTTTCACTGCACAGCTTCGGGCCATGCAGTGAAAACTGTATCGGGCGGGAATTCCCAGCCTTTTTAGTGCTTTCGGTGTGACGTCATGCTTTGAGTGAAGCTTGCATTGCACGCCAGAGCCATCTACTGGCAGAAAAAGAACATAATGATCGCAGCACCTAGTTGCGTGTCGATTTTCAGCAAGGTCGGTTTAATTCTGGCACGCACATTCTCGCCGTAACGCAACTGCAAACATCATGTCATGTTACTAAATCACGCCGTAAGGATCATTCAAAAAGTACGTCAGGCTAAAGAAAATGACTGCCGTTTCATTTCTAACGTCAAGCTATTTTGTGTTTTTTTTTAAGCCAACCTTTAGGAAAATGTGAATGAAAAAAAAACTGTGAAATATCGCAGGAAGAAAAATTTTGACAGAAAGGAAGGGGAGTACACGTCAGAGGGGACCCCACGTTCTTGGAAGTGCGACCCTATACAATTTCAAATAAAAGGTTGGTAACCCCCATTATAATATACCACCAGTGGCGGATTTAAGGAAATAGCCTTGGGCTTGGGGTGGCAGAGCCCTACAAGGCCCCCTGCCTTTCCAAAATTCTGAGGACTTTTTTTTTTTTTTGCTAGCTAAAACCCAACAACGTTCTTTGTTATTGGTTCTACATTTCACTACTGATGCTTGGGGGATGACGGCCCCTTTTACGATGAAGGCCCATGAAGGCCCGGGGGGGGGGGGGCGTCTTGCCGTCCCTGCCCCCCCCCCCCCCCCCCCCCGTTAAATCCGCCCATGAATGCCACTAGACATACATTTGCCTAAGGGGTATTGCCTTCTTCAATAAGCAACCTAAAGAGGTTGTTGGTGCTGATTCGATATTATTGTTTAAATGTAAACTGGATGAGTGCACTACAGAGGATATTAAGTACGGGTTTTCGGTGTAATTGAATTGAGTTGTTTTGGGTCTGGACCTAATTGTAGTTGTACGTTGTTTTTGGGTCTTCTGAGATGGCTAAGGGCTTGGAGAGTGGTTGGTTATTGTTATTGATTTATAGTTATATATTTGTTTTTTTTTTATACTTCCTTTATAATTGTTATGCCTACAGTCTTAACTGTTTTCTATTTTTTGAATATATTTACTGTATGTATTTATTGTAAATATCGTCAAAGTTTTCGGACAATGACGACAAATGTGTTGATTAAATTAAATTTAAATTAAATTAGTTCGTAGGTAATAATGCACAGAGAGCATTCCTGAAACACAGCACGAGAAATGCACGAAGTTTTTATGCATTATTCAATTTAAACACAATTAGTTACTTTTCGTGTTTATGACATTTCCTTTTTTATTTGACAGCAATAAAGCGGAAGCGCGCCACGTTTCGTGCTTAGGGACCGTTTAGTATACAACGACTCGCCTTTGCATTCTCGCAGCTAGAAGCTAGAAATCATCTGAAATTCCAACATGGCGGCGGTTTTGGCTATGTCGACTCGCAACGAAAACGTTCAATAATGAGAGTTCGGAATCGACTGATAAAATTTCGTCGCGAGGAATTCTTCATCTCAATGTCACGGATTATAAGACTCAAATCATTTACTCGAACGATGTCGCATTTAGCTAATTCCGGTAGCGTTGTCACCATGGAAACGATAACTTTGCCATCGCGATTAAATTATAGTTGCGAGAATGCAAAGACGAGTCGCTCCACAAACGCGCCCTTAGCCATTGTGGCTCGATTCCCAATTTCTCCGTCGGCAATCAAAGAAATTGAGTACAACTTTCCCTCTACCCGCAGGAACGTTCTTTCAGTGTGGCGCAAGTTTGCGGCCCTGACCATGGCCCCCACAATTTTAAAAACCCGTATTCCGAACGTTTACTCACGACTCAGATCTAGAAAGACGTCCTAACTATTTAGTGTCATTCACCACCCAATTTCTCCAAACTTATCCTTATGATGTTCTGGTAGTGAACTAACTAAGTAGTTAGTTATTTCAGATCTGAGTTCGAGATTGAGTACGCGTTCGGAATACGGGCCAAAGAATCACTGCAATAACTGGACTTTTTTTTTGGGGGGGGGGGGGGGGGAAAAAAATAAAAATTTTAACCCCCCCCCCCCCCCCCCCCCAACCCCAAAGTCTGGTAATTTTAACGAATCCAAACTTGAATTTGGGAGGGATCCGACAGGCGCTGCAATCTCGTACACTTTCCATTTCGGATTTGCAAATCGGTAATTACACAGTTTAACCGAACCACGCAAAATCACTCAATTTTGGTACTTACTGACGCAAATCTTCATCCTCTTCTCATTTCACGTTAAAAAAATAGAGGGAAATGTTTTTTTTAGTTCTCTACGCTCGTTTTAAGTTCTCCAAAAACGTTTTTAAACCGTGTAAAACGGTCGGTCCGGCTGTGTTAGTGCGACGACCATATTCCGGGATACAGAGTAGCACGAAAAGGCGACTTCGAGAAAACGGAAAGTAATGTTCCAAACGACGCCGTCTTGCTCGCGTTGCCGGCGCTTCTTCAGTTTAGATGGAAAAGAGTTTGCTTGTGGTTTCGGATGTTATGTGTTTAGCCGCCGCGAGCGCGGCAGAACGAGCAAAGCACGTAATTTGGAAAGAAATGAGGAAGAAAATATAATTTCCATTTCTTTCATTGCGATGGCAAATCAGGTTTTCCTGCTATACTGTCGTTCTACGTGTTTTCAATGTTTTTTTGTTTTTTTTTACAACTGAAAACACATATTCTCCCGGTTTTTTAATGTTATGTGGGAAGATCTGCGTCGGTTAGTAAAAAAAATTAAATGATTTGGAGTGGTTTGGTTAAACTGTATAATTACCTGCAAATCTACGTGGAATCTGAAAAGCCACATAAAATCTACAAATTTGAAAATCAGTGCCAACCACGTAAATCGGTGCAAATTCAAGCAAATCTGCAAAATTAGGAGCAAGCGAAGGTAGAAGAGAAAAATAAAAACAATGACTTTAGTTTCTACTCAAAAATATTTTAATTTTTTTTTAATTTTAGTTAGGCTTGATAAAGGGTCGCATACTGACCCGAAACGTGGCGAAATATTGTATACATGTTGTACCTTTCAGGCCTTTTATTCATTCATTCACATTTCGGTGCTTTCATCCTTCATAACTCAATTTCTGTTCGCTAACCATTTGGCAAATACATTGTCTGGAAAATTCCGGTTACAGGGTCATTGGTCGTAAAAATCACCAAGATGCTTAAACTTGAGCGATGAGAACAATAGCGCGGCCTGTCTTAACGTTAACGGGATACTTCATTTCTGACACTTCACAATAACGAAACGCGTCTTGGATTAAACACCTTTGTTGGTCCAAACACCTTTTTAATCTAGGCGAATGTTTATTGCTTCTTTATCTTTGTCGGCTAATCCACCATCCTAACGCAGGGAGATGAAACTGAAAGAAAACGTGCGGAAATGAAAATCTTGAGGGGCTATGCTCTATACGCGCAATGCCATCCTCCCCAAAATGGCATCCAGTGCCACAATATTGAGGAAAACGTTATTTTGAGATACAGTAGTCTAACGATGCACCTTTGAACGTCAAAAATAAAAAAAAAGATGTGTTCAACTTTCTCCCAGGAACGATTAACTCTTGGAATACAGCTGAGAATTTTTGTTTTCTGTCCGCAAAACGACCACCATGCTCGACTTAAACTGAGAATTTTCGTTTTCTTTTCACTAAATGAGGCCTATGGTCGGAAGACCCTGGCTCATCGAAACCGAAACCGACAGCGGACCTCCTCCTTCAGTAATAATTATACAGAACGAAGCTTTTCTCAATGAGCGCGGACAAACAAACCACAGATCTGTACGGTATACATCACTTAGAGGATGCTGCTTTGTTTTATGCCCTTATTAGGGAAATGACGTCAGCTTCGTTAATCGTCGGGTTTTTACGGAAACACCACAAAGCTGTTTCTCGGTTAAGATTCGTTGAATTTGGTGTATCAACAACATAAGAATGTCGTTAGGCCTAATACGAAATGCCAATGCCAAAGCGAACGAAATTAAAGGTTGGTTAATGAAATGCGAGGTGGGATGGCGTCAGCTTCGTTAATCGTAGGGTTTTTCGGAAACAAGAAGCTGCTTATACGTTTCATTTGGCGTAGCAACAACATAAAAATGAGGTTAGGCCTAATACGAAATGCCAATGCCGTAGCGAACGAAATTACAGGTTGATTGATGAAATGCGATGGTGGATGGTAACGCTACGCCAAATAAGAGTTAAACATCGTCAACAAAACATAAAAGGTATACATTATAAACAAAAACTAAACACCGTAAATCAAAATGACTGCGTATGTCGAAATCGAGATCGTAAATCGAAACCGAATCCGTAACACGAAATTCCTTCAGAAAATCGTTTAGGGAAAAGAAAACAAAAATTCTCAACCGAATTCCACTCGTGCTTGTATTAAATGTATAATTTGGGTGTTTTAGCACTCAACTCCATTCCAACAAATTTCCCTCGACCTTCGGTCTCGGGAAATTAAAACTGGAAAGGAGTTTCGTGCTAAAACACCCAAATTGTCGATTTAATGCAAGCACTCGTGGTATTATAACTGAAAAGATCACACTGGACCTTTCTGCTTCAGCAATTATACAGATTGAAACTTTGCTCGCTGGTCACCGACACACAAACCACAGATCTTGACAGTATATCTCACTTAGAGCAACGTCAATCGCCAGACTTTTACGGAAACACGAAGATGTTTCTCTTTAGGATATAGTTTTTACTTGGTGAAGCAGTGGCATAAAAATGAAGTGTCGGCCTACTTAATATGAAATACCAACATCCGAGCAAATAAAATGACAAGTAGGATGACGAAATGCTACCGGGGGGGGCCGGGGGGGGGGGGAAGAAGATGCTAGTATTGTCATGCCAAATACAGGGAATACACTGTAAATTCTAAACATCCGAGACATCGTAAACATCGATGGGGCTAGTACATTCAAAATTTATGTTAAACATTGACTTAATAATCTTTATAATAATATCGGAGATCGGCTAAAAGGAAAAGGAATGCCTAAAGGAAAACCACTTCTCCCCTCCTCGCGCCCGCATTGAAAATGAGCCCTCCCACTCTACGTCCAGCCAAAAAGGAGCCAGGCATGAGTGGTCGAACAATCTGACAAGTCTTCGGGAAGAGTGCCGGGAAAATGTCCCGGGAAATGTGTCCCGGGAAATGTGACCGGCCCCGTGCAAAGCACGGGCTTCCTCTAGTTCGTAAATAAAATCGGATGTCGAATTTAGTAAGAATCGTTTTGTGGATAGAAAACCAAAATTCTCTTACCAAATGCCACTCGTGCTTTTATGAACTCTATAATTTGTGCGGTTGAGCACTCAACTCCATTCCAGCTAATTTCCCAAAACCGAAATTATCTGGAAAGGCGTCGAATGCTAAAACACACAAATTACCCATTTCATAGAAGCACTTAAGGAGTATTGTGACTGATAATCTCCCTTGAGTATTTTTTATATTTTATTTTAGCCATTGGGAATACTAAGCTTCCTGAATAAAAGGACGTCTCAACACCGCCAAACATCAAGTAAATTATTAAAGAACTGCATAAAATAAAAACCCGTAGCAACAGGGCAATGGAGTTTCTCATTGTTGTTTCATTTCTATTCAAGGTACAGGATCATGGGCCATCCATCTTGTCACCGAAGATTATATAAGATCAAAATAATGTTCGTAAGAGGAGGATTTACTCATCAGATGCCGCCATCTCAAGATTCCAAGGACCGAGTTTGCAAAACTGACAAAGTTTCCGAGTTTGTCAGTTGAGGCGCTAAGCAGGAACAGGAAGTCTAGCCCGAGAAGAAACCAAAAAAGCTTATTAGTTTTGGACCAAGTAAGGTTTCTAAAACAAAACAAAAAAAAAACATGGCAAAAAAAACTTATAAAACCTTTAAAGGAAATGCCAATGGGGAAAAAAATGGACATATCGCAAAGGAAACGCAAAGCAAAACAACCATCATATACTAAGACAAAAATTTGGTTTTATCATGGACTTATATTTCGCTCAGACGACGCCATTTTGGTAATGCCTTTATTTACGGACTTATATTTCACTCGGATGACGCCATTTTGATAATGCCTTTATTTTCTGCGGACTTATATTTCGCTTGGTTGAAATAGTGAAATCGAATTCAAGTATCGGGCTGACAACGGATACATCTCGCTATGGCCATAATGAAAACTTGCTTAAAATAAAATTTCTGAAGAGTTCCTGAACAGAAGAATTCACCTTGACTAGCGCACCACCACAAAACAAACAACGAAAAATAATTAGGACCAAATGACAAAAAAAAAACAGCTTTTAACAAAAGGAAATAACAGGTGAATTTCTTAGTAGTCTCGACCACACGTGCCCCCAAAATGTTTTACTAAGAAAAAAAACCGGCAGGATGAAAAACCGGAATTGAGAATTGGGCTTGACATGATGAAGATAGAAGGACACCGGAAATAGTAAGTGGGTTAATCTCCCAAAAATAAATTTCACCGATCACGAAAACTTCATTTAGTGGGCTTTTTTTTTGGGGGGGGGGGGGAATGGTACGAACACATGAGAGCCATTTATGAAACGGTACAAAACGGTACGAAAGGGTAGAGATAGTATGTAAGGGTATTTAAGAATAGTAGCTGACCACTTGTGACTTGAATGATGAAAGAGATAGTGGGCCTGAGATGATGTTTCCACTTACATAACATTGCAAAGTCTGAGCCACTTGGCTAACGTTCCAGTATGTGCTTGTCCATATTCAATTACGTAGTGGCCAGTCTCTCTTCCGCTCGCTTCAGGCTGGACAATTTACAGTGGCACTATCACCGATTGATAGTCTGCAGGATCTGGCAACAACTAGCACTATCTAGCACTTGCTTGCATCAAGCAAAGGAATGCACAACAAGCCACACACTCCTTGAGGGAAAATTTGGTACGTCCTTGTGCACATGGGAGCAAGCTATAAAGGTTAACAATATCACTGCCGCTAGATGGCGCCACGGTAATTTCGCGCGATTTTCAATCGGTGGTAGCGCAGCTTTAAGGGCGCATTTACACAACGACTCGCCATTGCATTCTCGCAGCTAAAAGCTAGAAATTATCTGAAATTACTACATGGTGGCGGGTTTAGCTCTGCCGGCTCGCAACGAAAACAGTCAACAACGTGAGTCCCAGAAGTGACTGGGGAAATTGTTTCGTCAGGAAGAATTCTTTATCTTATTGTCTTGGATTATAAGATTGCAAGCATTTGCCCATACGATGTCGGATTTACCTAACCCAGGTAGCGTTGTTACCATCGCAACGACACCTTTCCCATCGCGCTTAAATTCTAGCTACGAGAATGCAAAGGCGAGTTGTTGCATAAACGTGCCCTAAGACAGGTGGAGAGCAAAAATCAGTGCCTTGCGACGATAGAATCTCTTGCTTCTTGATTTGGTGAAATCGGGGAAATAAATGGTTGAAAAATAAACACAGATGCAAACCTATTTACGTCGCTTTTGGACTTAAATGTCAGATTAAGGCCGTGTCAGTAAGGCTGAGTGGTAGGACTCCGGCCTCGGTTCCAAAGGTCGTGGGTTCAATTCCGGTACGGGCAGTCTGACATTTAAGTCCAAAAGGCAACGTAAGTAGGTTTGCATCTGTATTATTATTCACTTTTCCAGCCGGTTTGGTTTTCTGTCCTGTTTACAATGATTGAAAAGACAATTGTTGGAGTCAGAAGTCGCAGTTCGGAGCGTTGACTACTCCATTAGTATTGATGGCGGTTTGACCGCATTCTACACTAAATCCAAGTGTAGTTTCTCGGACTCCCACGCCTAAATCTCAAATTTATAACAAATTATTATGTCAAAACGGATCCAGATTTTATGACAACTTCATGACAAATCGACAACTTGTTTTCATTTTTTACCAACTTAAAAGAGCATACCTTCTCACTATATTCGAGCATCCTGCGCAAAATAGCTTTTGCAACATTTACGTAGGATAGAGTGAATGCAGCAAACCCGTTTCTCAATAGAGGAAATGAATTCCTTTGCAACATTTCCACGCGTCTGAAGAAATGTTCCAAAACTAAGCCATACAGGAAAACTAACCAGGAGGAATGTACTTTTAAGGACAATTTTGTGAACTCACTTTAGCCTTTTAAACCCACCTGGGGGCTTAGCGTTCGGGCGCGGGGGGGGGGGGGTTGCACAACATGAAACAGTGACGCACAATTTTTTACGACACCTAAGGTCCAAAAATACCCACCTCTTCATCCCGAAGTAGTCTTAGGAAGACTAAAAACAATCTTTTTTTAGTCTTTTTATATTAGAAAGTGTGGAACTACCGAACAGTTCGTTTTCAAAATCTTGGAAACATACACGAGGTTGAAAATGGGCCGAGGCGTTTTTAGAAATCTTGACCCACTTGTGATCGAAGTTCATACTTTCAGTGTGAGTTTTTTCTCAGCACTTTCTTGAAGTTTCTATTATTTTATGATATTTATGAAACAAAACAAATATTTATGACATTTCGTTAAAATCAAAGAATTTTTTTTTTTTTATAACACATGGGAGCCTGAGGTTTCTTCTTTGTCTTGAACTCGTTTCGGTTTTCTCGTCAGTTTAGACAAGGGAACGTTGGCTTCACTTCGCCAACTTGGCGAACAGTGGCTTTCGTCCGTCACCTAATTTTCAATGTCGACGTTGCTAACCCCTAAAACATCAATAGGAATTGAACCTTCTTCCCATGAGTAGCTGAAGCTTGTGGGTTTGCCTCAGGAATAAGAAAACACTCAGAAATGTCTTCCTGACGTTCCATGATGCTGGAAAATCAAAAACTAGTGATTGAGTGGGGGTTGCCGGTGGGTCTGGCAAAGTGAGAGCCTACCGAACTAAAAAAAAAAAAAATGACAGACCCTCCCCCATAAGTTGAAACTTCCGAGAGAAAAAAAAAATGAGGGGTGATAATTCCGCTGATGGTCCAAGATGATTTGTCCAAGTGAGATATTTGTACATTAAAAAAAAATTCACTGTGCTTAAAATTTTCGGACGGGCTCACATGCGTATGGTGTCGAAAAGAGGCACAAAATACGACGATTGCGCGGAAATGAACCGTCAAAATACGTTTTATTTGATTCTCACTATGGTTGTGTTCTTGTAGGTAAACTAGGCACAGGCTGCCCCGCGCATCAGTTCCGTTAGTTCGGCAAGCGAGTTAGGGTGCATTTATGCACCGAAATCTTCTCGCTCGCCGAACGCTATTTGCTAATCATCCGTTATTTATTTACGATTAGTTTCCAGTTTCAAAACTAATACATAAAGAATTAAATGTTTTATAACAACAAGGATAAAGAACAAAGTGCAACAGTAATTTTTAACCATTTCTACAACATTGTTGTCATTTCTCGCTATTTCCAAAATTTGCTGTTCTCGCACAAAGAACAGCTTCTGGCAGTAATCAGACGACGGTAGCTGCTCGCAGCGAGAGTTCAAAATCCAACATGGCGTGCATTTCGGGGTTATCGAATCGTATACAAACCATCGAATGCTGGCATTCAGAAATCATTCCGCCGTCTGGTACTGCAGTACAAATTGTTTAATTGTTGTCATAAATCGACCCCGTCATGTTGTACGCATCGTACTTCGTATCACGAGACACGAGGAGAAGCTGTACGTCCGGGTCGTTACCACGGTTACTACGTATAATCAACTCGAAAGACTCATGGTCCTGTCAAGGCGAGAAGCAGCCAGCAGATTTAGTATTAACACCATAAAAGCTAGTGAGCGAGAAAATTATCGTTGCATAAAGCCGCCCTTAAAGAAAGCTCTGTGCATGTGTGGTGGCTATTGCAACAAGGACAAGTGTGCTTATATTAGATAGCGAAGTTAGGAGATTTCTAGATGGCTATGCGTAAGACAGGCGCCACATAACAAAACAAACTTTGTTATACTAAATGAAGATACGGAATGAAGTAGATGAAGATAGATAGGGCCTGAAAAGTTCCCATGAATGATGTGATAGCCACCCAGGAGTATATGGTGCCTATTATTGAGAGAAGAGTTGGAAACAGAATACAGATTGTGAGCTTAGGGACCAATCAAGTAGGAAAAAAGTATTTTTTTTTAAAGAATTATATAGGCGTTGATGATGCATGGGTAGGCAAAATTATGTCACGTAAATTATATATAATTATGCAACATTCTCCCTATGATAGCCACCCAGGAGAGGTCTATCATGTTAACAGAATTGTATATAGTGTATATATATATATTTCAACATTCTCCCACTGACAATGTAGATGAAGGTAGATGTAATGTTTTGTGTGATCAAGTCCTATGAAAATTGTGATATCCACCCAAAAACAAAACTGGTAACCGCTAAGTGTCCAAAAAGAGTCGGATTTTGAAAGCAGCGATGATTCCAACGAGGGAAAGGCCGCCAAGGGTAACCGAGTTAACGAGCAAACTTGGCGGCTGGCGCATTGCCCTCTTCATTTTTTTAACCAAGAGTGATTATAGTTGTTTGCAAATATGACGGATTTCATAAATGTATATGTCGGAGGATAGGATTGTACAATTCTATGCCCAACATGTTTCTGCAGTCTTAAGACAGTAGCCCTACAGAGAAATTCAGTAGAGAGAAGTACGCTTAGTTTGCTGGTTAATAGGGTCAGCCTTGGCAGCCTTTCCCTGGTTGAATATCACTACGGAGAGGTTTTGGAGCGGGCAGCTTCTCTTATAACAGTTTTAGTTTGGGTGAATGTACTACAGACATTGCAATTTTGTTTAAAATCTTTTGTCGTCACAAATATATCTTCTTACTGCGTTAAATAAAAACAGTCCTGAGTTGCGGACCCATGCCAATTACAATGCTCATTTTATGATTTTTGGGCTTATTGCCTTCTGACAAAATTGCGCACAAAACTTTCCAGCAGGTGTCTGACCATCTGTACTGGTGGTCATCAGACTCGTGACTGTTAATATCAGCTCATTTTCGAGCAGTAATTTCACTGTTTTCTGAATTGTTCCCCTCACAACATTCCTGCTATACAGTCATTGTGTACATGCAGCATAGCAGGATTAAGGACTACTTCAGAATCGGAATTCAATCGGTAAGAATTCTAGTAATTGCAATTATATTGCTGAATTTCGTATTTGATAATTGTATCGCAATCATTTATGCAACTAAAAATCGGGTCTTGACCAGAAAAGTACTGGTAGTTGAAATTGAACCTTAGGCGTATTGAGCAATGTTCTCAGACGTTCGGTTAGGATATGACGCCTACACAGTGTTGTTCCATCTTTTTTTTACCTTCAATTTGCATGTCTGACTGGAAGCGGATGAATGGCATTGTTGTTTTTTTTTTTAATTAATTTCTTTGAGCCTTAAGTCAGCCGAAGCAACTTAATGCTTGTATGGCTGAACCGGCTCATTTGGAACATTACCAGACTTTTAGAGAAGAAATATCTGGTAAAGGGAGGTGCCAACTCGGGGATTCGATCCGGGAAACCTCCGATCATCGTAGGGGCCAAAAGATTGTCCAGAATTGGCCAGAATAGTTCCCATAGCCGCTGAAGGAGCATGGTAGCCTCTCACGCTACCCTGGCCGGCAGTGCTGGCGGGGACTTTGCCAAGATCCCTTTTCCAGGGGTTCGACCAGATCCACAAACCTCCAGCAGCTAGGCTGAGCTCTCTCACCACTCAGCCGCTCAGCCAGTTTGTTTTTACTAGGTGGAAAACTAGTTAAATGCCACCTTGCCAAAAGGATAGTTAAAAACTACGTTTGTCAATAACTAAATGTCAGTGGAATCGTGTTGGCTTTACAGTTGTACGAGGAACGAATAAATGCCTTCCAAGAGGAGCCATATTGTGCTCTCACTTTGCATTCCACCGCTTGCACAAGGCCCTCTGGGAGAGAACTAATAGGGTTCAGCTCCTGGCGCCAAACCAGTTAATTTAAAAGAGACGTTTCGCCTTTTCAACTCCTAGATGCAGCACCCCAGAATCTTCGAGCAATAGAAAGAAAATAGCGGTAAATTAAAAATGGAACAACGCTATTCGTCGCAGTGCCGCGATTTTCATAACTAAAACGAGATCACGTGACCCACATCAACCTATTGGATGACGGAGAATCGGGAACGTGGATGCTGTGTTTAGAATATGGACAGCGCTATCGAAATGGTGAACTTTAACATCACCAAAATCTTATTTACCAAAGCAAGCTAACAAACTTTAACTTCCAGGCAGACACGGGAACTGACGTATAATCTGGTGGCGAGACGCGTAATTTCTTTCTATTCCAGTTGGCCTTATCTCGAGAAACAAAATATCTTCCTCGTTTTAAGTTCGTTTAAACGCTACTTCTTGCCAACTGCCACATGCTTGGCCTATTCTCAGCACAAGGGATATTTTTCATACATATTTATTAGGTAAAAACCGACAAATAAAAAGGCAGGGGGAAAAAAAACGTAATGCAATACGTTTCATGATGACGTGCCTAACCTACAAAAACATGACAAAATAACAAAAACTACGAAACTAATTTTATTTTCCGTCCCCGGACCTATTTCCAGAGTATTTTTTCTTAGACTTTTATCCGTAGATTTTCACCCTCGCACTTTTTTTTTCCCACCAGTGTTAACCCTTTTCTTTTCATGTTGCTCGTTTTGCGTGAAAAAATCGATCAACTCAATTGTCAACATCCGTAAAAAAAAAAAAAAAAACCGGTCCATACCGGTACCATCAGAATACAACGCAGAGAAAATTTGTTTACGCTTTACATCACTTCGGTAATAGAAGGTGTAGTTGATTAAGCTAGTTAACATTGCAAATTGCGTGCTAAGACAGCTTCCAGTTCCAATTACGACCCTTGAATTATTTTTAAAAAATGATGATGTAAACATGCACGCAACGAAATACAAATGCTACA
>JAHWFP010066077.1:0-18726 GCA_023313725.1 Lithobius niger
TTATGCTTAACAAAATGTCATGATTTCAGTAGGATTGTTCTTCAAAAAGTTTGCAGCAGGTCAACACTGTTTGAGCTTTCTGGCATACTTTCCCAGAATGCTCTTCTGTTGCGTGGCATTTTCGGAACCAAGTTGCTCACAATACCCTTCTTTTTTAAGATCTTGCAACCCTCTTGGTTTTTTCTGTTGTCCAGGAAGATTGTGAAGATTTGCAGCCTTTACCCTCATGAATGCACAGGAAGTGTAATTCTTCTCAAGGAAGGAAGTCTTGTAATGCATCATAATGCTGCCTCTTTCAAACCTGACTTCCACGATGTCACAGAGTAGTGGAAGTTGGACGCCTGGTTTTGTTTGTCGTGAAACAACATGATCTTGCCACAAGTAAAAATCATCCACGGCCATATCCAGAACTTCGTTGGATTTCACAGCTTTTTTTTCATAATGGCAGATAGGTCCTTCATATCATTAACGTATTGCTTCTTTCGTAACCCCTTTTCAATGTGTCCATGGATTGAATCGGCTGCCATGTACGTATGTCCATGCAAAAGATATTTTAATGTGACGTCGTCAGGGCCGCCATCTACTCCATTCACAATATGTGCCAAAGAGGAGAAAAAGCACCAATTCTTCTTCTGGCCAGCACAGTTGTCCAGCCAGAACACGAAGTGCTTAATGTCTCTGTCGGTAGCAATCACTTTGAAGTAGGCACTGGTTATCTCTTCCTTGTATCGTCCAGCTATGGCTTCGTGCCACAAAACAGCATAGTTGCGTTGGTCTTTTTTGTCTCCAGTCTTCATGTCAGCAAAAGTTTTATTAAATACAACCAATCGGGGTATAAAAATGCAACTCTTGAGAATGCGAAGCATCGGCAAATGTAGCGCCTTCTGCAAATCTGCAGCATACACCTTCGTGTCCGTAGGCCAGTTGGTGTTTGCTGCACCCTCACGGTATGCATCTCTTGCTTCTTTAGCATGTTTCATGTGCTTTTCTTTTTCGGCCTGCAGCTCTTCAGTTTCTTCGGCGTGTTCGAAGAATGTGCAGTCATCACACACATCAGCCTTTGGTTGGCCAAAACCAATATTCATCTCAACGAATGCCTTACGGTATGTCTCGTATTTACAAAGTTTGGGTGTTTGATTTTGAAATCATCAAACAAACGCTGAAGATTCAGGTCGTGTGGCAAATACTTCCTATTTGGCGCATGCTTGCGACGGTAGTGGGATACTTGGGGTTGAAAACTCATAATATGGTTTACAATTACCATGCTGTCCTTCTTGTTCACTGGTGGATGCTTCCCACGTTGATCAGGAGTGGTTGAAATTGAAGTTGTTGGTTCCTTCCCAAGAAGTTTTGAGAAACCTAGTGTACTCAAAAAAAACTTCTGACATACTCTTATCTTCAAATGGTCTTCTAAGCTAAAGGAATAGTGTAAGCTAAGCACACGTTTCTTGCTTTCGGAGCATCGCCTCTTTACTGGTACTCGCTGGATGTTTGCCCAGAGGAACATCTTTCTTTTATCATAATCTAGCTTCCAAAATTCCTCATGTACCTCTCGACGCTTTGCTGCTGTTATGTTAATGGCACATTTCAAAATGCATTATCACCATCACATAAGGGCGAATAGGGTGGTTTTTTTTTTTAGCCTGATCTATTTTCTCGTTAGGTTTTCTTGGTCTTTTAGATTTCTTCGTTGTTGGGCTTTGAATGTCAGTCGAAGCTTTAGTCACATTATTGGATGACGTGCTGGGATGGACTTGGTTTGTTACTGATTCGGGTGGAATAGCTGCTGGGTTGGCATTAGATGTGCTTCGAAGGTTGGGTGGAATACCGTTAGACATACTATTTGATTTCGTCACAAGCTGTGATGAGTCATTGATTTCATCAGATTCAGGCTCACTGATGACGTAATCTGGATCATCATTAGAACAACTACTGGACCTGCTGCTAGTTCAGACAAAAGTACAGACTTCAAATCCAAATAGAAAACGCAACGTAAATAAGTTTGCGTCCATATTTATTTAACACTTCCACATTTGGCTTTCCGTCCTGTTTAAAACCTTACCTTAAACATCGAACGACTTAGTTTTTGTTTTCCAATAATGTAAGATTAGCAAACACTATCTTTTATTGTTCATTCTTAACGACCCAAGAGCAACAACGTTCCATGGAGGCACTGGTGTCGTCAACTTCTCACCGAAGTGTTTACACAACTATGCTTTTCATTCATTACAAACAGCAATCAATGATTCTCCATGGTCACTGGAGCCTTGCATACTGGAAAGCTAGTGTTGGGGGAATTACCTTCTGTACAAGAATAATCCAATTTTATGTATTATTGGGACTTATTTTTTGCTATTTCTGTTGAATATGTAATTCAAAACGTAATCACCCTCGCACAGCAGCTGTCCTGTATATAAGACAGCAGTGACTACCGCTGCTCACTTCTAGGCTACACTTGCAGGATCGATGTCGTTCTGGCTTTTGGTGGCTTTTACCAACAAAGTCTTTGTATACGATGCTTGTAGCTAGCATTTATTTTAACCCAGCGGATTAATCTTCATTTCTAAAATTTGCCAATTAGTTTTATGCCTCAGTGATTACTGACGCTGCTTGAAATTAACTTCAAGTCAAGTTGAAAAATATTGAAGCTAACCTGTAAACGTGTCAGTACTTATGTTGATTGTGGCTGGCACAGGTTCCTTGAACTGTACCATACAAAAATTAACGTCTTGGTAACGATAATGTTCCACACTTAGTTGAAATTGGAGATAGGAAAATTACCATATCCTTAGGTAAATGTCCCTCTCCAACCAGAAACATCCTCAGCAATTGAATGGGATTTAATCTGAACATCATTATTTTTGGCTAATTCTTACCCCCTACCTACTAGAGTGAAGAACAGCCGTTGTTAGTCCATTACAGCTTGTTAAAAAAAACACTGGTTAGTAAGCTAGTTTCGAAAAACTTAACAAGTTTTCATCTTTTCAGGGTGTAGTTCGACTGCCTAAGTCAGAAAATGCCTTCTTCGCAGAGCTTAAGGCCCATGGTTGTTCATCCAAATTTGCAGCAGGAACACTGAGCAGAAAATCCAAATTTCCAGTAGAGCTACAACAAATAATCAACTATTCTTATCCAGGATTAGCTCATGGCAGACCATTGAACAAAGTAATGGTTGTCTTATTTGGCCAGTCTGGAGCTGGAAAGTCCTCAACCATAAATGCATTATTTAACGACCATGTCTGTGAAACAAGTTCCACAACATCACAGACCCACACAGTAACCGAGTATGGCAAGGAATTGTGTGTAATTGATTCCAACGCAGCATCAGTAATAGGTACATTAAGCTTTGTGGACCCTCCAGGAGCTCTTGATGTAGATCAAACGAAGGAAGCTACAAATTTTGTGATCATTAACAAATTTAGACACGAAAATAGTGATCTGCGATCTCGTAAACCAGTTCTAAAAGCAAGCTCTGTAATCAGGGAGCACGTTTACCCAAATATGGTTCTAATGGTGATTCATGGTGGAGACAACAGAATGGAAGGGCCAGATTCAAATCTCCAGAAGACGCTAACAGCTTTAGAAAAGTATCAACTTATTGATAGGTTGTATCCCAACCTCGTAGTAGTTGTAACTCACGCCATGACAATACCACCAAAATGTTATGCACGTGAGACGACACTGATCAAACATGTAATTCAAGAAGCAGCTTATAATGTCCTGCGTCTGCAAAAAGTCCAAGTTGTGTTTGTTGAAAACAAGCCAGAGAGCTACAACATGGAAAAGCCTGAAGGTTATGACTTTTATCGCTTACCTGATGGAAGACTATCTCACTACAACTTGATAAGAGCAATGGAGAAGCAATTTGATGAGACCGGTGATGATTTGGGTAAACTCCTTTGCGGGTGGTACTTTGCTGATGACTGCCCAGAGAAGAAAATCAAGGCAAACGTTCTAAACAGTGTCGAAGACGACACGTTGACTCCTGAAGAAACAGAAGAAGCTCTTCAAATGTTAGCTAGCATTGATACACATTTAAGCACTGAAGATGTGGCTCCTTCCAAATTCGACTTTCAGATCCTTGGCCATGGTTACTGTCCAAAAACTGAATCACTGAAAAAGATCACAGTGTACTCAGAAGACAACCCCATCAGAGCCAAACTGGGGAATACAGTGTATTCTGTTCCAGAATGCTTCCAGTTCGAAGATGTCTGTGATGACCATTTCTTGCAAATCAGTTATGCAACAAAATCAAACTATGAAATAAGAAAAATATCATCATATAGACTTGACCCTTCCAAGTTGGTAGTCCATGCTCATCCAAAGGCTCGCTGGGTGAAGGAGAGATCCTTTAATCAGATTTCTATCACCAGAGCAGTTTACGAGAAGCGTCTGGTCTTTGCCAGCATTTCTGATCCCGAAAGCAATGTAAATGAAGAGATTTTGGAAATCCTCAACAATTTACCGGCAAGTTACAACGAATACAATGTTGAATGCTTCAAAGAATTTTTCAAGAGGTATGGAAGTCATTTCATTCATGAGATTTCTATTGGAGGCTACGTCACTATAGACAACCAAGTCAGAACTGCCACTCATACCGAGGGCCAAGGATTAGAAATGCACAAAAAACTGCGAACTGTGTTTCAAAGGGTTATTAATCTTGAAAAGGGTGAAAATGAATATGTGAGCTCTCCAGAAGGCTCCGACGACAAAGACTTCCAGAAGAGTACATTGTCGTTCGACGGGGGAGATCCACCACAAGTCACAACCCTCGCAGACTTTACCGCTGTGCGCTATGCTGACTGGGTTGAAACCGTAAAACGGTTTCCAGTGGAATTGCAGTACTCCTTCAAGTTGCTCCCCTATTACATTCTGGTAAAAAATGATCGAAGAAGGTTGGCTTTGTCTCATGCGACTGTGCAATATCTCGACGGTACAATGCCACTGCCCTGTTCACCTTCCACTCCCACGAAAAGAAACGGAATATTCTTTGAAGATTCGGGTCCCGAAGCAGTTTTTGTTGAAGAAGAACTGAAACGATACAAATCCGAAGAGGAACAAAGCCAACCGCTTCAACTCAGAAGAAAACATGTTGGAATTCAAATGGTGCAGAGTGCGCAAACAGCAGTGAAAGAACGCTACATGAAGTGTGTTATTCTGTAATTTCAACAAAGCCCTGCATAGTACGAATTTCTCTTCTATTTAACTTTGTTCGACCTGACTTTACTGTTAACCTTTAATTTGATTTCGTTTCCTACGGGATACGTATTACAAACACGGATAAAAATAAAACCCAATGCACAAGCCAGCTTTGTGAAGGGGCCCCGGGGATTTTGAGCAAAGCAGGCAAGAACAGCCAAGTGGTTAGCATCCTTGTCCCCTAACCAAGAGACCGACAGTTCGAATCGTGTGACTGACCAAAAATAACTGCTAGAAGTCATTATACCAAATTAAGGGTTTTAGAAATTAAGGGTCACTTTGAGCCTAGACTTACAGGATCGACGTCGTTCTGGCTTTTAGTGCCTATTGCTGACATATTCCGACCAGGAAGTGTTAGATTTTGCGTATTTTATTTTATTTAATATCTTCCTACTTAAACTTGTCATGGCCCTGTATACAGCATGAACTTCTTTTAGTGTTTTAAATTTAATGTGTTTTTCTTGTGCGATGCTAGTCAGATGGTTCTTTTTGCACTTGAAACAAGAGTGTACCAAATTCCTGAAATGCTTCGTGTTATGATGCATATTTATGCACATTTTGGTCTCATTTTCACTTAAACTACGAATTGTATTGCTTTCCATTTACAGTATTATAAAGGTACATATGAAAATTTAGCAATACTGTCTTTTTCCATGTCCCCCTGCGCACCATCATAACAATGTCACAGGCAGTGGAAGGCCGCTGGGGACTTATTTTAACCAGCAGTCAACATTTTACCGAATATAACATTCCAATACACCATTTTAATAGTTTCAACGAAACCTTTATATTGGTTAAAAAAAAAAAGCCAAACCAATAGGGTAAAGGACTGGGAAGCTATTTAGTGAAAATTCTTATTTTTTTAAGAATAGGGTTTATAAACACTTATAACCAAAGCAACCTTTATCAATATTATTTTGTCATTTGGAAGTAAATAATAAGTGTGAAAATTTTTATTTGGGGAGGAGGAAAGGTTGTAAGAAATATAGTTATAGTATCCGGTGTAAAAAAAAGTTAATCCGACCCTGGCTACACACCTAGACACTGTAGTCATCAAGGGGTTAAAAATGATTTTAAAAATATTTACGACAATTTCAACTCATTGTTTTGCTGCAATTAATCCATAGATTACAATGAAAGTTGCACAGAGACCGTTTTTTTTAATGGGACTTATGGCTAGCTGACCAAACCTCCGATGATTCCCTCGCTTTTCGTCTTTTCGTTTTGTTCCTATGATGATTGGACGCATTCCCTGTTATGCACCAGATTCCCTGTTATGCACCAGCATTCCCTATTATCGTAAAAGGAGAGTTTAGTATACAAGAGTAGTTGTTGTACCCCATTTTTTCACCTTTATTAAAATGTTGGGAAGGAAGGATTACAAAAAAAAGGAAGTTAATCACTTTTCTTATGCAAAGAAATAAGTCGCAAAAAAAATCTTTGCTCAAAATAAAAAAAAAATTAAAATGATGGAATCTCCGTCAGTAACTGTATCACAAAATTACGTATTTAGCCTAAAAGTCGAAAATATACATATCTCTTCATTAAGTTGAGAATTAAACCACGGCTCTATGCATTGCAAGGCTATAGCTAATCGCTTTCATGGAGGTGTGACATACTCTCAGTCGAAGCCATGCGGCCCTGTATTGGTAAAAGCTGAAAATGGCAGCTTTTGAGGAAAAAATCATTTATAAATTTAAAAAAAAAATCGTTTACTCCAGTAATGAAACCGGTTCAACTTTGGTTAGAAATTTGCACAATATTTTAAGATAGTCCCCTTAATGTCAGTAAAAAAAAAAATTTTAGTAAAAAATTATGTAAATTATTAGACTTACAGTGTTTTGTCACAACATTATTTTTGATAAAACAAAGCAACTGCACTTGCAGTGTTTTGTCTATCATGAGAATTATTGCTTTGCTGTGAATTCTGGGATAGCTTGCCCACTGTAAGTTTAATTTGTAACTTGTTAGTTCAAAGCAAAACAATACATTGCTTCACAAAACATGTAATTAAATCCCAGATAACTGCAACTATAGATGTAAGCTTCTCCAAAAAGGCAGAACACTATATGTTACACTCAACGCGGTTCATATTTAAGGTAAAGCATTGTATGTTTAGTAATGCTGTATCCATGCCATTAATAGGATACACAGCACAATGGGATACAGTGTTTTGCCAATTATTTCCGCCGAAATTAATGGTCAGAAACCAAAATATTTGGTATGTCAATGGCGATGCGTAGAGTTCTAAATCGCGATTTAAACTAAAACACTGTAACTTTACCAAAACAGCGCCGCATGGTATCAGAAGAAGAGAGGGACAGTTTTGCTATGCAATTCCAATCGTAAATTCCTAGGATTTGTTACATGCCACAATCGACATGAGCATGATGTATCACAGTGTCCTTGTCTTCCCAAAAATTCAAGGGGTGGCTGAGGTTATGCTCGTACTGGGGACCTCCGGCAAATGAGACGGTCGTGTTATCCACGAGGGCACCTTGCTTGATTTCCTCCGACAACTGAGACATATCAACACAGTCCCATCAAGAGGCAATTTTTTTATAGCACTGCTTTTCAATTCCAACAAAAGTGCTTAGTAAGAAAGAAGTACGTTAATCACTTACTGATTCTTTATCGGAGGAAAAAGGCCAAGAATGACAAGTGAGCAGAAATAATGATGAAAAGAATCACGTGTCATCTTGACTCCAGTTAAGTGTTTTAATAGTATTTAATAACTACTTGTAATTCTACTTACTAACCACTAGGTGGCAGCTAATGCCACACTCGTTAGGTAGTCCAGATTCTATGTATAGATCAGTGGATAAGGCCAGTATTGGTGGATAGCGAAGTCTGTCAGCTATGTAAGTGTTCCAGCTTAATCTCATAACGACTAGGCCATCAACATCACATACATGGCAACAAGGATGCAAACTAACCTGAAGATTCTGTAAGACATATTATTTTTGAATCTCTTGCAAGTTTTGTGCTTTTTATGGAGTTTTTATACCCATCCTTGGCTGATGTGCTCCTAATGGCTGCAGTAGCAATTCCAAGTTTCCCAGCTTTTGATCTGGCTGATATATCACTACAGGACAACGATGGGTGAATTGGTAAAATGATTTGAGACTTTCACACTTACTTTTCACATTATAAATGATGCACACAAGAAAGCTTTGCTTTTCCATTCTGCAGGTGAGGCTGTTCAGGATATTTATGATACATTAATTGTAGCAACTGATGATTACACAGCAACCAAAGAGGCACTTACTAATTATTTCCAGCAAAAGAAGAATGTGAGGGATGAGAAATGTAGATATGGCAGAGCAAAGCAGCTCCCTAATGAAACTTACTGATACGGATGATCAGATTAAAACACAAATCATTCAGCACTGCACTTCTGGGAGATTACGAAAGAAAGCTTTGCGTGAAGGTTTGGACCTTATAAAACTTATTGAAGCAGGACGAGTTCTAGAACTGTCCGAAGTCAAATAGAGAAAGAGGTGGGGAATGACAATACGCCAGCAACCGACACTATACTCTGTTGCTCAGCAGCAAAAAACATCAAGCATGACGATTTAGCAACAAATACGTATATATTCATCACGCACAACGAAGGACTGTCCTTGCTTAGCTACAAAACAGCAGTTACCTTACAACTTGTTAAAGTTGTTCATAACATTTCTACCAATAAACAACAGTGTCGTCACCTATTAAATAATGAGTTTTCCAGCATAACAAAAGTGATTGGCAAACTAACAAAATGTTCTAGCTCATATTTACATTTATGAAACTGGTCAACCAGTAGTTAACACACGATATAGAGTGCCGTTTCACTTACGTGATAAAGTAGACGAACATTTGCAATGGCTCATCACCAACGACATAATTGAACCAACTGTTGGCTCAATCACATGGGTTTCTTCTCTGGTAATTGTTCCTAAATCCGACGGACGACTGAGAATATGTGTTGATTTGCAATGAAGCTGTTCGAAGGAAAGACACCAAATGCCTACAGTGGAAGAAGTGATTGCGGATGTGACCGGCATGACCGACTTTTCCACTGAGACTTCTTCAAGTAAAGTTGGCTGAAAAAAGTAGACACATCACGGCATTGGCTACACGCAAAGGTTTGTGGAGCTTCAAGAGGTTACCTCAAGGATTATGCAATTCTTCATAGATATTTCAAAGAGAAATCGAGAGAGTAATGAAAAATATTCGACATACTGGGAATGTTAGTGATGTCGTCATTGCTGCAACCAAGCCAGGAGAAAGTCATGTCGATAAAGTCCGTACCATTTTAACAGCATTCAAGGAAAATGGCCTAACAATTAATCAAAAAATGTATATTTTCGAAGTCAACTTTAAATATCCTGAACTGTTGTTTTCAAAAGCCGGTGTTTCACCAGATGAAACAAAAGTGCAGGCCATTAAAGACTTAGATAGACCAAATAATGTTGGTGAGTTGCAAAGTTTGTTGGGGATGTTGACATACTGCTCTCCATTCATCCCTTGTTACGGTACAATGGCATCGCCATTGTGAGAATTGACGAAGCAGTCCAATCCCTGGACATGGACTGAAAAAGAACAATCGGCACTGGATGTAACCCTAAATCGGTTGGAGAAGGCTGTGATGAATGCATATTTCGACAGGAACAAGCACACCAAGATAGTAGTTGACGCCGGCCCGCACGGTCTTGGGGCAGTTCTGACACAAAAAGAAACAGAAACGTCTAAAGAAGTTAGTGTTATAGCTTGTGCGAATAGGGCCCTGTTTGATGTAGAGAGTAGATATTTACAAAGAGAAAAAGAGACGTTAGCAGTTGTTTGGAGGACAGAACATTTTCATCTTTACGTCTATGGTTCCCATTTCAGTGTAATAACTGACCACAAACCTCTTGAATCAATATTCAATAAAACAAAACATGTCTCGCCAGCCAGAATCAAACGATGGAGACTACTTTTACATGTATATGATGTTGTGGTGAAATATAGACCTGGCACAGGAAACCCAGCAGACTATTTATCCAGATATGCTGCCAATGTTCAGTAAGCACCGACTATGGTACTTGATAGAGTGGGTGAAGCTTACATCCAGTTCTTACAAGCTGGTCTGCCTGTTGAGGCCTTAACTATCGACGAAATACAGAATCAAACTCGACATGATACCTGCCTCCAAAGATTAATTGCTGCAATTTCCAATGATTGCTGGCACGATATTAAGAAAGACAGTAAGCCAAACAAGGACGGCAATTTGAAGTCTTTCCTAACTGTTTAAGGCAGAGTTATCAGTAAGCAAAGGCAAGGATATGCTTTTTAGAGGAAGGCATGTTTTGTTACCCCAGTCATTGCATGACAAAGCTATTGACATTGCACTGACGGCCATCAAGGCTTGGTGAGAACAAAATAGTTGTTGCGAGACAGCGTATGGTTTACTGGCATGTTGCCATTGAAAACAAGTTAAAATCTTGTGTTCCTTGTCAAGCAACCACTGTGGGAGACATCAGACCACTACTGCATACTTCACACTTTGGAAAGAGGTCAGTATAGACTTTGCGGGTCCTTATCCTACTGGAGAATATTTGCTAGTGGTTATTGATGATTATTCCCGTTTTCCTGAAGTTGAAATAGTGTCCCTTCAACAGCAGGAAGCAACATTCGTCCAAAACTACACAAAATGTTTTGCTTACATAGTGTACCAGAAGTCGTGCAGTCAGATAATAGCCCACCTTTCAATCAGGGCCGAAGTGACGGGGGGATGGGGGGAGCTTCCCCCCCGCCCCCCAATCATCCAAGAAACACATACAGTTGGCAAATTCGAGTTGTCGAGTTGGGAAAAGCGGACAAATTTTCACTGCAAATTCCAGTTTCCACGAGTACTGGTTAATTATTATCATCATTTCGTCAGTTTGAAAGTAAAGTTTACAATACATTTTTTTCCATCAGTTTTCGCAACACTTCTGTGTAGCTTGGGAGTAACTGAAACGCTGCCCCTGATCATTTCTGGTTGCTTCCCTGCATAGCTAGTCAGTTAAGGAGTGGGGGAAAAGAAGCTCCGCAAAAATTAACGTAGTTGGCGAAATTGAAAATTGAATTGGCCATTTTGTTTGCTATGTCACCACCATAACTTATAAGTATCACAGAAAATGTAGAAAATAAAAACAAAAAATGGACTAAACTGTATCCCCACCGAGTTTGAAGTTGTGATAACAATTAACTTCGCGAAAATCGTACACAGTTGGCAAAACTAAAAAACTGAGTTGCTATTTTACTTCCTATAGTTCTTTTTCTGTTAGACAGTGCCGCTCAGAAGGGGATTTAGCGTGGAGCAACTCGTAACTGATATTTTAGGAGGGTAGAAAATTACTGGCATATTAATATACCAAAACACAACATCACTGCCAGGATTTAAAACGTTTCTTAGGTAAAGCAGAAATATCAACAAACTCTGCATAAAACAAACTCTGCATAAGGACTTCTGCCAAGTTATCGCCATCTAAAAAATTAATGCAGAGTTATTTGATTTACTAGTTCGTCTGCTAGTCCATCAGTGCCTTGATATCAGTTAAAACAGTAGCGTGAACTAATGGGTACATTTGGCAAAATCAAAAACCGACTTGGAAAAATTGAATTAGCTGTTTGATTTTCTGTTTTCCTTTTCTGTTAACCTATCGTCACTAAATTTGAATTTGTATTAATGCTGAAACAACTACATTTTTCAAATGACAATTGTTAAAAATTTTAAACTTGTTAATTTTGAAGGTCCAAAATTTGACGATAAGAGTTCATAAGATCCCATATTAACGGACAAAGGTGATCCAAAGGCCACGAAATGAGGGCAAAAATTACCCTACGGGACCGGTAATTATTTATTGCCGGGGAGGCCGGAGGACTCTCTCAAGGGAAGGTCATAAATTTTTCAGGTCCCGTCAAAAGGGGGAGATCAAAATCACACTGACCAACTGGAAAAAAAGTAATTTTTGGACCACAAAATTGGTACTTTCAGCAGTCAAAATTTCTAAAAACGGCTCAGCTTCACAGTTTTTACAAAAAAACGTTATAGAAAGGCCTTGGCAGCTGGTTTTTTGGCGTCTTCTGCATTTCAGGTGCTGACTGTGTTAGGTTGTGGTTATACAAGCAAACAATGTGTTCACCATACTTTTGTAGGAATCTCGAATATTTTTTGGGGGGTAGTCGCATCATTTTTGGACCTTAGGGTGGGGGGAATCAAGGTTTTTTCCTGGTCTTGAAGGGGGAGTCATCAAAAATTTAGTGGTCACATTTTCATTTCCCACCCCACCAAGTCCCCACCAAGTTATCAAGTCCCCATCATTCCATCAAAACTTGGAAGATGAGGAGGAGGATGACGACGATGGTGACTCACTTTCTTCACATCCGAATCAGGATCAAGTGCAACAAATTCCTGAACAGAACGAGAGACATTATCCAACTTGAACCACTCAACCACCCAGACGATTGATCAAAGAAATGTGAACTGTTGACGAATTGACTTTTTTTACTGCATGTAGTCGAATGGGCCTAAATCAGTTTATTCTAAAAGGGGAGAGATGTAGTGTTTTAATAGTATTTTACGAACTACTTATAGTTCTACTTGCTAACCACTAGGTGGCAGCTAATGCCACGGTCATTGGGTAGTCCAGATTCTATGTATAGATCAGTGGAGAGGGTCAGTAATGGGGGATGGCAATAAAGTCTGTCAGCTAGGTAAGTGTTTCGAGCTTAATTTCATAACCAGTAGGCCATCAACATCACATCCAGGAGTTGAAATCGGGACTTTCAATTGGGCTAGCATGACACTAGACCACTATGCTAACTCAAAACTATCAAAATCACTGCTAGCTTGTCATATGAATCAACATCGGCACCATAAACTAACGTGGTTGGGGGAAAGATGCCCGAACTGCATACCCTCAACTCTGGTCGCGCCATTAAGCCTCAATCCCCCCCCCCCCCCCTCTGGTCACACTGGGCTGCAATACAGTTCAAGGAACTAAAGCTGTAATTGTTAGTGACAACCAAATAACACAATGGCATCTGTCTTGAATGTTTCGAGTTAGCGCAGAGGTATAGCAAAAAGGTCTAGCACAGAGGTCCAAACACAGATCTAGCATACAGGTGCATTGAAAGCCAATCCAGAGAACCGGGTGAACTCCTTACTGCTACTCACTTATTATTCTAGGCATTCACAATGTTAACGCCATGTTGCTCTTGTTGAAAATATTATTTACTGCTTATTTTGGTTCTTTAACTGATTCTATGTAAACCAACCTGCGACCGAAGCATGTGATTACTCTTGCTTTTATTTTGTGGCAGACACTTGGTATACTCTTTCCAGCACATTGAAAATATATATAAAAAAAAAACCGCACATACATTCCCCTAGTTTCAACTCCATCAAACATCAGGTGCATACTACGTCAGAACACGGACAATTTTCAAATTAAGCAATTGCTACACGGATTACAGTTTTTTTTTAATTCCTTAATGATAACAATTCAGAAGAAGCATGTTATAATGGTTCAAGAGTCAGTCAAGTTGAATATTGACTCAGCCATACGTTGAAGCAGGATCCTTAAATAATTCAATACCAGTCGTTGATAACACTCTTTATATATGATCCTTGTAACGAGCACTTATCTTAAACCAGTGAGGCCAGTTAGCTTTACTAGTGTTCATTTCTAAAACTTGCCAGTTAGTTTTGCATCTCAATGATAGCCTACTTGAAGTTGCTTGAAACTGCACCAAGTTGGAAAGTTTTGAAGCTAACCTTTAAGTGGAAAAGGACTTATGTCGATCGTAGCTGTTACGGGTTCCTTGAACTGTACCATGCAAGTCTTGGTTACGATAATATTCCCACACAGAGTTGAAATTGGAGTGAAAACCATATTCCTATAGGTAACTTGTCCCTCTCCATTTGAAACCTACTTTAGTCTGAACATCACTCTTTTTTGCTAATTCCTATCCATTACCTACTAGAAATGAAGGAAAGCCATTGTTAGCACATTACAATTTGTTAACAGAAATACTGGTTTAATAAGCTAGTTTGAAATATTTAATAAATCTTCATTTTTTCAGGTTGTAGTTCGACTGCCTCAATCAGAAAATGCGTTCTTCGAAGAGCTTAAGGCCCATGGTTGTTCATCCAAATTTGCAGCGGGAACATTGAACCGGAAATCCAGATTTCCAATAGAGTTACAGAAAACAATCCACTATTCTTATCCTGGATTAGCTCATGGAAGACCGTTGAACAAAGTAATGGTTTTCTTAGTTGGCCAGTCTGGAGCGGGAAAGTCCTCAACCATAAATGCGCTATTTAATGACCATGTCTGTGAAACTAGTTCCACAACATCACGGACTCGCACAGTAACAGAGTATGGCAAAGAATTGTGTGTAAATGATCCCAATGCACCATCAGTAATAGGGACATTAAGCTTTGTTGACCCTCCAGGTGCACTTGATGTAGATCCAGCAAGCTTTGCGATTCTTAAGAAATTTAGACATGAAAACAGTGATCTGCAATCTCGGAAACAAGTACTAAAAGCAAGTTCCGTAATCAGGGAGCACGTCTACCCAAATATGGTTCTAATGATGATTCATGGTGGAGACAACATAATGGAAGGACTAGATACACATATCCAGAAATCTCTAAGAACTTTAGAGAAGTATCAACTTATTGATAGGTTGTATCCAAACCTCATAGTGGTTGTAACTCACGCCATGTCAATACCGCCAAAACATTACAAAAGTGACACGACACTGATCAGGCATGTAATTCAAGAAGCTGCTTATAATGTCCTGTGTCTGCAAAAAGTCCAGGTTGTGTTTCTTGAAAACAAGCCAGAAAACTACAACATGGAAAAGCCTGATGGTTATGACTTTTATCGCTTACCTGATGGTAGACTATCTCACTACAACTTGATAAGAGCAATGGAGAAGCAATTTGATGAGACAGGTGATGATTTGGGTAAACTCCTTTGCGGGTGGTACTTTGCTGATGACTGCCCGGAAAAACAACTCAAGGCAAATATTCTAAACAGTATCGAAGATACCTCTTTGTCTCCTGAAGAAACTGCAGAAGCCCTTCAAATGTTAGCAAGCATTGATATACATTTAAGCACTGAAGAAGATGTGGTTCCATCCAAATTCGACTTTCAGTTCCTTGGGCATGGTTACTGTCCAAAAACTGAATCACTGAAAAAGATCACAGTTTACTCAGAAGACAACACCATCAGAGCCAAACTAGCGAATACAGTGTATTCTGTGCCAGAGTGCTTTCAGTTTGAAGATGTCTGCGATGACCATTTCTTGCAAATCAGTTATGCAACGAAATCCAACTACGAAACAAGAAGAATATCAACATACGGACTTGATACTTCAAAGTTGGTAGTACGTGCTGATCCTAAGGCTCGCTGGGTGAAGGAGAGTTCCTTTAATGAGACGTCTATCACCAGAGCAGTTTACGAGAAGCGTCTGGTCTTAGCCAGCATTTCTGATCCCGAAAACAACGCAAATGAAGAGATTTTAGAAATCCTAAACAATTTACCGGCAATTTACAACGAATACAATGTTGAATGCTTCAAAGAATTTTTCAAGAAGTGTGGAAGTCATTTCATCCATAAGACTTGGGTTGGAGGCTACGTCACCATTAACGGTCAAGTTAGAACTGCCACTCACACAGAGAAGCAAGGATTAGAAATGCACAAAAAACTACGAACTGTGTTTAACAGGGTTATTAATCTTGAGAAGGGTCAAAATGAATATGTAAGCTCTCCAGAAGGCTCCGACGACAAAGATTTCCAAAAGATTTCATTGTCGTTCGACGGGGGAGATCCACCACAGGTCACAACCCTCATAGACTTCACAGCTGTGCGCTATGCTGACTGGGTTGAAACCGTAAAACGGTATCCAGTGGAACTGCGGTACTCCTTCAAGTTGCTCCCTTATTACATTCTGGTAAAAGATTATCGAAGAAAGTTGGCTTTGGCTCAAGCGATTGAGCAATATCTCGAAGGTAAAATGCCACTCCCCTGTTCACCTTCTACTCCTAGCAAAAGAAATGGAATGTTCTTTGAAAACCCGGACTCTGACACAGTTTTGGTTGAAGAAGAAATGAAAAGATAGCAAGCCGAAGAGGAACATAACTAAACGATTCAATTCAGAAGAAATGAAATTGGCATTCAGGTGGCACATTGTGCGCAAATAGCAGCCAACGAACGCTACGTGAAGTGTCTTTTTTAACAATATCCTGAAGAGTAAGGAATTCTCTAGGTCTTTCGTATTTAAGCCTGTGCTACCTGATTGTACTGTTCAAGAAATAGCAGCCTCCATTTGTAATTAATTCCCCTTCAATAGTAAAAAGCTGATAAACCAAATATTTGAAAAATTATATGCTGAAAGTAAATTTTCAGGAATTTATACGGGATGATGCAAAATAATGGAAAAATTTGTAATTCAACTCTAGTAAATCGAATCTATGTTCTTCCCAAGTTTCAATTTAATAAACAGGATGCTTCAAAGTCATTCACGCCACTGTCTCCCGAAGGCTAGTTTAGATCCAATAACAAACAAGAGTGTTTGGCCTTGTACCATAGGGCAATGTACAATAATTGTTGGCAAATGCTAACAGAAGAGGACTTACAAAGAGTATGGGATAATGATGCGGCAAGCTAAACCTGCTCAGTTAGTATTAATACAAACCAATTTTGCGTTGCAGTTTGGAATTAACGTCAGAACTCGTAAGGCTTTAGAAAAGAAAAAGTTTGTGATTGCGACTTTCATCGATCTGTAAAAGTCATTCGTCACCGTTAATCATGACATCCTAATCCAGAAATTAAATCAGTATGGTTTTCGTGGATTATCTAATAAGTGGTTCCGTAGCTATCTTACTAATCGCTCACAGTATGTTGAACTTGCTTCTGCCAAATCACAAGTTGCTGAAATTAAATGTGGCGTACCACAGGGGTCAGTTCTTGGACCGCTCCTGTTTCTTATATACATAAATGATCTTCCATTGGTTTCTGATTTATTGAATTCATCTTATTATCTGATGATACCACGCTATATCTTGCAGGAAAGAAGTTGTCTGATGTCATAAGGGCTGTAAATGCTGAGCTCCAAAAGCTAGTAGTTTGACTCAACTCAAACAGACTGTCTCTAAACTTGCAAACAACTAACTTTATTATCTTCCGTCCCAGACAAAAGCCATGTTATAGAGACACACCACTTGTTATTAATGGAAGTGAGATTACAGAGACATCCTCAACTAGATTCCTAGGTCTCCATATTGACAGACACCTCACATGGAATGATCATGTTGGTGCTATTGCTCAGAAAATATCTCGCAGCGCTGGAATAATTCATAAATTATCACCAGTGCTGCCATCCTCCTCTTTAAAATTACTGTACTACAGTCTTGTCTACCCTTACCTAAATTACTGTGTTCTTGCTTGGATGAACACTAGCAAAACCAATCAAGGGCTTCTCATTAAACTCCAGAAGAAGGTAGCACGTTCTATTTGTCACTGTTCATCCAGGGAGCATTCTCTGCCATTGTTCAAACAACTACAAATTTTACCTTTACCGGATTTGTTTTCCTTCAGAACGTGTCTTTATGCTTTTAAGCAGGAAAGCAATAATATTGGTCATCGTTTGGCTGTCCGTAACTCCTCTGTCCATTTTTACTCCACTAGACAGCATGGTCAACTTCATTATGAATTCCATTGCACCGAGCTAAGTAAACGATCATTGAAAGGCAGCATTACTCCAAAACACTAATGACAAATGTTAAATCTGCCACCACTCTTCACTCTTTCCGGAAAGAATTTTTTGCATACACCTTGCAAAACGCATCCACTGTAATTCCGTAGAGAGTCAAAATTTAACTAAATTATAAGTTTTCCTTCTTTTTCTTTTTCCTAGTTTTTTTCTCTTTCTGTTGGTGCTCTTCCTGTTTGTCCCCACCTTGTCCCTGTCATGTTTCCTTGCTCTTCTTGTCATATTTCCATACATCCTCGTTATGTTTCAGTTTGTCATATGGTTATGTCTTTACTATGTGTATTGCTTCAACCTGCGCTGATTTTATATGACTAATTTGTTGTCATTAGTGTTTTTCATTTGGCGTAAAAAAGACCTCGGTCTTATAAGATCTTGTCTCATACGTAAATATACTAAAAGCCATTTCTGATTCTGATTCTGACTGCTTGAACGAGAATTGAGCTCTTTTACCTCTCATATCATAGGCAGAAAGCTGTATTGTTTATCCAACCCGTCAGTACGGCCGTGTAGTAAAACTTTGACCTTTGGTTGCTAAGGTCGTAGTTTCGACTCTCGGATGCGGCATTCTGATGTTTAAAGGTACCTATTCACTGAATGACAGGCTGCAGCATCTACCGCAGTCTATTTAGTTCTATGTAGCACTTGATTTCAATAAGTGAAATATTGCGCAAAGAAATTTTTTTTTTACACAAGCCATGTGTATCCTTAATTATTGAATGTAAAGTTGGTTTATCC
>JAHWFP010066077.1:19126-41862 GCA_023313725.1 Lithobius niger
TTCTATGACGTTACGTTGCGACTGTAGGAGCTGCTAGAGGTTCAACCCCCTGGGGCAATCCCCCTTCAAGTCTAATTTCTATTTATTTTCTTAAACGTTAACACAATCAATTCTTTTATTTACCATACAAAAAACGTTCTGCACGTTTTCCCCTTTATAGATTCACACAGTAAGCAATTGCAATAGAAATGACTAGCAGTAGGTTGGTATCTACCCCAAAACAAAATTTGCTAAGGATTCCCGCCAAGCTTTTCGGCCGTGTGAAGTCATGATATCAAACGCCAAACTCTCTCGCCAAGCTAATCCCACCGACTAAGAGTTCGAAGGTTTGAAGGTTGCTTACTGCGCAATTATCAATTACTTCATTTAACGTTTGAAGTCTTAGTCGGTGGGATTATATAGCTTGGCGAAAGAGCTTGGCGTTTGATATCACGACTTCACACGGCCGAAAAGCTTGGCGGGAATCCTTAACAAGTTTTGTTTTGGGGTATATATCAGCTCTTTTTGGTCCAAATTTATGAAATCCAATTTTTTTTCTTAGTAATTATGACGTGGAAACACCAATCTAGTTTTCTGGTCCATTTCCTTTTTTTTGTTACATTTTGAGCACATCAATCACCTTTTTTCATATGATCAGTGTTTCTTAGTATTGCAATATCTCCTTACAAATGAACGGATTTATTTAATGTTCAGTTTGGCATTGTTGCATAATAACAATGTTTAAAACAATGTAAAACAATCAATTTGGTCGTTAGGAGCTCCCTAACCCCTGAACCACTTGACCAATTAGAGGGGTCCATATGAAATGGGCACATCTGCAGAGCAATACCTGTAAAATGAGCTAAAACCCAGCTTTATTCACCGCATGGAAGAATTTATTTTCATGATACAAAAACAGGCGATAGTAGTACGCAGTTAAGTCACGTCGTTTTTTCAAAAAGAAATGTGTAAGCTGGGTCCTTAATAGTGACTTTTATGTTGTCAGGCGACCAAAGTCTCCCGATTAAACAAGTTTCAGCCTTTTCTGTCGCATCGTTATTTGTTCTCAGATGGCTGAAAACAGCCAAACTATACCTTTGCTGTAAAGACACAACGTGTCTAGTGGTTGCCATGATCATATAGTATACATATTATCTGGATGTTATCGTTGTATTTTGGCGAGCGACACACTAGCGCGTGTCTTGATTTGGTGTCTGTCAGTAGAATGTTGTTGATTTTATAGAAGGCTAAGTATAGGTTCTTGCCCGCTTCCCGAGTGCTGAAATCTAACAATAGAGCATGTGAACCCGTGGGATTGTTGGACTCAGAATGAGAGAAGCAGGCACGAACCTATTTCTCAACCGTTTTCGACTTCTCCGTTGCAGATGTCGTTGTTACGGTCTCTTGACTGATTATTGCATTCGCACGCTTTCAGAGTGCTAGGATCTAACAATGTCGACGCTTCCGAGCCATTGTTGATTCCATCATGAGGGGAGTATAGGATATCGCCCGCTTTCCAAGTACTGTGATCTGACAATGTCGAGGGCGCGCAGCGCCCGAGCCATTGTTGGATTCCAGCATGAGGAAAGCAGGCGGTATCCTTCTTCTCATCTGTTTTGAAGATATCAATCCAACGTACATGATTGAGCGCAAGTGAGCGCGAGTGGAATACATTTTTGCGTTTAGCCAGAAGAAAGTTTGGGTAGAATATTCGTTAAGACGCAATGCTACACGTAACGAAAAGAGCAACGTTTAATTTTAAAAGTGGTTACCATGTTGTAATTAATATGAATTTTTGAACGATTTTTTTGACGTTTGAGGTGGTGTTGTAATCAAAAATTGTTTCATTTAATTGATTATATTAGGTTGCTTTATTTCTTTTTATCATTTAATGGAAACCAACATTTGTAAAGCAGCAGTTGCAATGTTGCGAGTAACGTGAATCGTTGTATGTTTTTTTTTAAATCGGTTTCAGTAAATTTATTACATTTGTTTGTTTTCTTTCACTTTTCATTTAACACAAACGGGGGCTGGGATCCACGAGTTCTGGGATCCAGGATCCCAGTCCTCCGCCGTGAATCCCAGCACTCCTCGTCCTCGTCCATTGTTGCGATCCCGTCTTGCTGTATTGTTATAAGAGGACTGAGAGCTTCAAAACGGGTGGGAAAGCAGGCTATTTCCTACTTACTCAGTCGTTTTTAAGCTATCAGTCCGACGTGCATCGTAGAGCGCAAATGAGCACGAGTTGAATACGTTGTTTAGGTCTTGTTTAGCTAATGCTACAAGCAACGAAAAGAGAAACGTTTATTATTGAAAACGGTTGCAATGTTGTAATTAATATGAAATTTTGAACAATTTTTTTGGACGTGTGAGGTGTTGTTTTTGAAAATTGTTTCAATAATTGTTTGTATTCGTTTGCTTTATTCCCTTTTGTTATTTAACGGAAACCAATGTTTGCAATGTTTGCAATGTTGTGAGCAACGTGAATTGTTGAACGATGTTTTTTTATGTTTTATGTTTTTTTAGTATTTTTTTGTTTCAGTCAATTTGTTTGATTTCTTCCATTTTTCGTTTAACACAAACAAGTGTTGGTATCCAGATCCGAGCACTCCACTGTTGATCCCAATCCTTGTTCATTGTTGCGATCCCGTCGTCCTGTATTGTTATAAGAGGACTGATAGCCTCAAAACGGGTGAGAACTCCACTGTATACGACGAGAGGGACAATTAAACTGGAGCGGAAAACCCAGGAAGTAGTAAGTAAGTTAGGTAAGTTAGTAGGTAAGAAGTTTTGGTACAATGCACAATGCATTAACAATGTTCTTTCATTGTTGTACCATTGTTTCTACAGCGTTTGTTACATTGATTCATCAGTTGTTTTCGCCACTTTAATCACCACATTGTCCTCGTTGATTTTTATTCCTTCGATAGATCCTAGCTTCAATCTTCCCTTCGTACTTTCGGGCCAAGAACAGCCCTGTGGTATCTTGTGCTCATGCCGATTGTGACATCTCAAAGATCCTGGATTTTCCGCTTGGATTTCTCCAGCTAAATATTCCAACTCATCGTCTTGGGGCAGATAATCCAATTTGGGCTCGTGCTCCCCTTATAAGTAAAAAAAAAAAAACAACCCTTTCGTCCAACGACTTCAGTTTAACCTATTCAGTGACTAAGTGCATTTGTTTAAAATTGTGTTTTACTAATAAATGAATAAACGCAATGGAGCTAATAATGTGAATAGCTAGGAATGACAAGTGAGCAGCAATTTTAACGGAAAATAGTTCTCGTGTCATCATGATTCCGGGAATTGAACTGGACTTCCCGGATATAGCCAATACGCCAACTCGATAATATCGAGGCTGCTGCTGACTTGCGATACAGTTTAACGTCAGTATATCAAAAATTGAAGCCAGGGGGTGCCTGAACCCCAGACCTCAAATCCTATACAAATATTCACTAAGGTACAGCATGGTTAAGGAAGCCTGGTGTTGTAGCATAGTGTTGTAGCCTAGTGCGTGTTTGTCCGGGGTTAGAAGTCTGGAGTTCAGACATCACATGGCGTCATTTTGTTGTGAACTGATGTTAATTCATGTGGTAAGTTGGCTAGTTGGTCTAGTGTATTAAAGGTGAAAGCTAAAGATCCGATTGACGGTGATCCGATTCAGTTCCTGGACTAATAATAAAGGCGTAATTTTTTTTTGTCAGTATTGCTGGACACTTGTGCTATTTTGCTGTTCACAATATATGTGCGAACTCCATTGTGTATCTTCGTTTATTACTAATATTGACAGCTAATTTAGTGTTCTTTTAATTGTAATATTTTATATTAGCTATGTGACAGCAGCCCATCGTGCGCTTCCCAGTTCTGTTGCTAACGCAATGAAGCAAGATTTATAATTTATTAAAAATATTCGGATTAAGGTCCTTTTCAACTGTTAAGGTGATCATGGGACGGAGAGGGACAATTTTAATAAAAAAAATACCTATTATCTATATTTTTTATTTTTTATTACCATTGCGATAAAAACATGACGAAACGGCCATAGTGACACCAAAAGATGCCATTCTAGCCAAATGAAACAAGACAACAATGAAATGACTAAACGCAACACTGCCAACGGGTAAATACAGTGACGAGAAGGGCCCTGTGGTGTCTCGTACTCACATCGCTCGAGGAATGGCAAAATCCTAGATTTTCGTCTTGGAATTCTCCAGCTAAACTGTCCTTCTCTTCGTCGTGTGATAACCCGGTTAAGGTACGGCTCCGTATAGTAAAAACAAACAAAGAAAAACCAAGGAAATGGCTTCAACGGCAATGACACTGATTCAGCGCATCGTTTAGCAGCATTTTAAGAGGTGTATTACGTATACATTTTTTAATATTGTAAGCGAGTGGAATATTATTTTGAGGAGAGGGGGGTATTGATTTAGTCTACACCACACGTATATAGCTATAGCTAGCCTTATGACCCGGAACACCTGGTTTCTCGTTGAGTGGGAGTGGAAGAGTGGTGTTGTCTTTTTCGAAGTGGAGCTGCTTTTTTTTTTTTACCAATAGCAAGGTTAAATCTAGCGAACTAGGTGGAAATAGCATTAATAAAAAAAAAGAAACAGAACGATGCAAAGAAAAGTTTCATTTCGTATTAAAAAATATCACTCGCGTGCAAATCAAGCTGTAGCTTCTTCATTTAAACGTACTGATGAAAAGTGTGTAACCAGGTTCCCCTATTTAGACTTTAGAGCACATTGAATTGGCTGTTACCACTAGGCGTATAACTGAGTGCAGAAGATGACAATTTCTCGGCCGAGTGAGAGATGCAACAGTACATTGGTGTAGTTTCCATATTTACAGGGCAGAAAAATGTATGATTTCTGCCCAGTGCTCCGCAGATAAGTGCTTTCCTGGTCCACCTGGATATCTGCCCAGTGCTCTACCTCGAACTTTGGCCCACAAACCTAAACTATCTGAGGCTGTAATTTCATCTTCGAACTCGTCAACTTGCTGCTGCACAAAAGTTCCCTTATGATGAAATTTAAACCATATGTGAACAAAATTGCGTACATTATCGTGTGCCAAACAAGCAAGCACATTCACAGACAGACACAAAATCCAAATTCGGCAAATACTAAGTTCTCGTTTACTCAGCCAATTATCAAAGATCTACAATTTTCTGCACGTTGTCTGAAGCACATGGAAAGCCTATAGGAAAGTACATATATGAAAGCCTTCATTGCGTCTACTTTAGCATACGGTTCTAAAATTTGGAATCCATACTTAAAAAAAATATATTCAGAGACTTGAACGGGTATAGAAAGAAAGTTCACAGAGTAATTACTAGGTGGTTTTCGGCTAACTGACCGCGAACGTTTGGAAAAGCTATATTTGTAGTCTCTCGAATTTCGAAGACGCAACATTAATTTATGAGCTTGCTGTAAACTGATTTTAACTTTTATTGATCAGGCGAAGGAACTTTTTTCGTTGCTTGGCAGTTTTACTGGAAAAGCGCCAGACGAAATACTAGGCATTATTATTATTATTATTATTATTATTTTACTTTTGTGGGTGCGTGGGTGGAATATTTTACCTCGGGAATTGGTGCTTCTCAAAATATTGAGACTTTTAAGAAGAAACTAAAAGTTCATCTCAGCAAAAAAAATTCTTTTTAATTACTTGAGTAATGAGTATCACCACTTACGTAATATCCACGTCATTAAAATCGTGTTGCTTCTGAGTTTATTTGTTTGATCAACTGCACTTCTGGAAGAGGAGAGGATAAAAATGTGAATTGGTGTCAAAACAAAGGATTAGAAACCCCGATCAGAGTTTACGACCGTTTTTCAATAACGCAACAATGTGCAACACGGCATAACGTCATTAATTTTTCACATAATTCAAAATCGTTGGTCCAGTACAATAGCGCCCGTAATGTTTGATGTTGAATACTAATTACAAGTGTAGGATGACATTAATAGACGAATGGGGGGGGGGGGATGAGGCTTAATGGCGCGTCGACAGCTTGGTCATTAGACGAATGGGTGCAAAATATGTAGTCGTCTAAACCTTAACGTAAAGAGATTTTTTTTTATATATATTCGTCAGAATATATTCGTCAAATATATATATATTTGTGAACAGCAATGAGTAATCTCCTCGAGCGAAGGTATGCCGCCGACGAAGCATTAAGCTCATGATTCTTGCGTGCTTATTAATTAATTAATTTATTAGTTTGTATGTACAACTAATCCTCCGTAATTTGGGAAATTAGCTGAAAATCATAAATAGGCCCGACTAGACTTTAAGCCTATTTTTGTGCTCTTCTCCAATTTTCAAAAAGGAGAAAATTGTTCCCTCAGCAATGGGGTTGGAGTCGATTTTTGCATCGTTTGTGACCTTATAGGTGCTTGCTACAGAACATGGCCCAGAATTGTGTCATCCATTGATTCCGTGGCCTTGGTGAGACGTTCATCAAGGATCATAAAATAAGTTCTGTAAAGGTTATTGCCCGAAAATCGGAAACAATGCACAATGGCGTGCAGCGGAAGCGGGCGATTGTTTCCGAATGGCCCAAGGCTGAGGGCTTTAACCGACTGAATATCCCGCTCGCGATAACAATTGATCAGCATATTCCTTGGCAATGTCATTGCCCGTGCAACAATTGTCTACCGAGCCGTTCCAAAAGAAATTGCTAAAACATCGCTTACAAATTTTTAAGAGAAGTTGTTTGAAGGGGTTATTCGGCGTTGGGCTTTCGTTGCATGATCGGTGATGGGACATTCTGAATCGAGAACAATGCATCAACGATGTCCGCTTACACGACGACCCAAGAGTTTTATTGTCACAATACTTGGGGGAATTTCTCATCCAACAACGATGCTCTATGGACATGAAATATTTTTATCTGAAGAGGCTGTTCGTCGTTGAGTTTTCGCTACTTGAACGGTGATGAGTATTTCGGAATTAGGCCAGAATCAAGTTACAATGCGCTGCACAAGTAAAGTTAATAGTTACGCACAAGCCCCCACCTAGTGTATCCAGGTAAGCTAGCTGTTCCCGCACTAATGTTAGGCCTATCCTGAAGAGGGGATCTTTGCCAATATTAATACTAATAAAAATGTATAAATATTAATATAAATCCGCTTTTGCCAATGAGCCAGTGACACAAATTTAGCTTGTAGTATAGGCTAGCTGTAGTATTATTCCAAAGTACATGTTATTGACCGGTAGTGGCGTAACTAATGGGTGGGGAGGATGGGGGAGGGGGGAGTGCCTTCCAATGCGTAAAAATATACGAAAAAATTATTTAAATCGTAGGCATATTGTATTGGTGTCAACATACGTATAAATTGTATAGTTATCGTATATGAATATTAATACAAATACTTTGACTGGGCAATTCTCATTTCCAACAGTGATAAACCAGTTATAAATTAGAAATTGTTCGCATTAGATTTTGTTCGCATATTACGCTTACCGTGTAAATTAGAATTTCTTGTCTCATTGGTATTTAGAATTGCTAATTGGGGACCACTCAAGTATTACGTAATTAGAAGGGGGGAGGGTGTTCTAGCGGCGACAATTGCTGACGGGGGGGGAGGGGTGGCCAGTTTATGACGTAAGCACCGCTGCCCCCTAAAACAAAATTTTAAAAGGTGGAAATACGCGAAAAAAAGGTCGTCAGAAAATTGTGGATATACAGGGAAAACACCCTTTTTCTTGTTGGGGAGGGGGGGAGTTAGAAAATACGGGAGGGGGAGGGTTGAGCAAATGATGGCGAGGGGAGGAAAGGGGGTTAAAAATGGCCAATTTCTTGATGACAAAATACTTGAACGGCCCCTTGCTAATTGGTAAATACACTTTTTGTTCCTGGTTTCATTTCGTGTTTCGTTGATATATATGTGGTTGAAAATTGAAACTAAGCGTGTTAAAATGAATTTCTTTGTTGTGTATAAATACAAATAAAAATTCTAAACCACCGTCAAGTAGAGTAGTAACACTGGAGCCACATCTACATATATAATTAAAAACAAAAACGTCAAGTGTGCCGTAAAAAAGGGGTTATATGATTGAAGTTTAATTTTACTTGTTAAAATGTACACGGATAAAAATTGGTGATTTTTAATTGAAATAATCAAATGGACAATTCAGAAAATTGCATCTGTTTAAGTGCTGTTGTGCTTTACGTAACGTAAATGATTGGTAAAGCACAAAAGCCCTTAAACAGATGCAATTTTCTGAATTGTACATTTGATTATTTCAATTAACAATCACCAATTTTTATCCGTGTACATTTTAACAAGTAAAATTAAACTTCAATCATAAAACCCTTTTTTTTACGGCACACATGACGTTTTTGTTTGTAATCCGTGTACCTTTTTTACGGCTATGGTGTCGCGCTATAAAGGTTTATGCATGCAGTCGATTGTTGCATGCACGAAGAATGGATCTGGAGTTTGCTGAGTGGCATTGTTCCCTAAATACAATGGTTAAAACAATGTAATACAATCAAAATGATCGTTTAGGGTCCCGTAACTCCGGAATGGATTGACCAATTGAAAAAGTGGTCCTTGTAAGGTAGAAGCCCAGGGAAATTTCTGGCTCAGATCATGTTTCAGATTTTAGGTAGGTGCAGTAGTTTTTTCTGAAACCGTGTCAGCCAAGAAGAACAAGAACAACAACAAGTGAACAGTTTTCAATTTTACGTGTGGCTTCCTACGTTTACTCTTGCACGGAATTGCATAAAAGTTGGTCTAAAGTTTGAAAAAGTTGTTATCTACTATCTGGCCAAGTTTGGTCGAACTATATTGAATAGAAACGGAGAAATTAATAGTTTTAGTTTTGCTGGAGAGAGGACTTCAATCATACACGCCGTGTATGATACGGAGCAGGAGGCCAAGTCAACGGCCACACCATTAAGTCGTACAATCAAGTAACCCACCCTATAGTGCCATCTGTTGATTGCCATCTGGGATTCGCCTTCAAATTCGGGTTGGGACACTTTTCCAACGTCTTCGAACAGATGGCGGCACTTACCAAACCTGCCATGTCGCCGTCTATTGATGGTCTGGAGTACAAGTTCGGGTTATAACACTTTTTCCAAAGTCTTCGAAGAGATGGCACCACTTACCTCCCGCACCGTTTTTGGGTTCGTTTTTTGGCATTGTTTTGGTACCAAAGCGGCCAACAAAGTTTTATTCGCGTGGACTGTGCCATTGTCGGCGTTTGAGCTAAAAAACAAAAAAAAAAACAACCCGTGTCTACTAAACCAGACAACTTTAAATTAAACGACGATTGGTTCTTAATTTCGAAGCCATGGGCCTCGAAATTGGCAGCCTAATACGATGGAAAAGCGCATTTATTTCCTAAATGTTCACTTCCAGAAAGGAGTTGAATTGTTTTTAAGTGAGTGGCAACAATCGTTGCTTTCAACAATGTCGCCATCCACGGTACCGAGGTGAATTGTTTCAAAGGATTAACTTAAACATAAGGTTGCTTGCTTACTGAATTCTGGATTTCTCAGGGCTTTTTTTAGCCCTCAGTCAAACATACGCATGCGACTTTTCCGGGGCTGCACCAAAGGGGTAATGTCACGGGGCAGCGTTTTCGGGGGAGTGCGGGAGAGGGTGCCCGGGCAAGTGTTTGTGGCGGGCAATGCGCGCTACCGAAGTGAATTGTTTCAAAGGATTAACTTAAATATGGGATTACTTGCTGACTGAGTGCTGGATTTCTCAGTGATAGGGGTTTTTTTTAGCCTTCAGTCAAACACACGCCAGCGACTTTTCCGGGGCTGCACCAAAGGGAGAATGTCACTGGGCGACGTTTTCGGGGGGGGGGGGGGCGGGCAGGCGTGTATGGGGAGACACGTATGCGAATCCGGGAGGGGTCTGGAGTGTGGGGATTCGGGGTTAAAGTAATTGTGGGGGAGAGGGCATATGAGATATATTTTGATAAATTTAAAACCAACACCTGAGGTGCCGGAGGGAGGCGGAGAGATATTCAGAACCCACACTATGGGAGTGCAGGGAGGGGATACAACGGGGTGCGTCGGGGAGGGGGGCAGGGACGTGTGGATGCGGGTGGCAGGGCGGGAGTGCGCAGACAACTAGGCGATTAATATTTCGTTGATACTTCAATGATTTAAAAAGTGCAGCCCAATAACTAAGCACAACAACACTTATAAACAGATGCAATTTTCTCAATTGTACATTTGATTATTTAAATAAAAAATCATCAATTTTTACCCATGTCCATATACATCCGTGTGAATCCGTGTACATCTGTATGAATCCTCCCTCCAGCAAAACTAAAGTTATTAATATCTCCGTTCCTATTCAATATTTTTCGACCAAATTTGGCCAGATAGTGGATAGGTATGGAAGGTATATCTGTATCAAAAATTATGCAATTTTGTGGAAGAGTAAAGATAGGGATCCACACGTAAATTTAAAAAATGTTCACTACTTGTTGTTGTTCTTCTTCTTGTTCTGCCACCACTTCAAAAAAAAACTACTGCACCTGTGTTTTGGTAAATTTATGTGGTACGTTGTAGTGGTGTGCTTTGGGGCGCGCTTTATTCGTGATTCTGACAGAGGCTTGTACCTTTATTTGTTTCTTCCACGGCATCTGTAAAATTGTGATGAATTCAAATTAGCGCTGCCAGGGTTGAAGAATGAGGCATGTGCAACTCATGGGTGGCAAGACTGTTTGAATTGCTTAACGGATATTTCAAATCCAAGAACAAAGAATAGCCATTAAATTAAATTACGAAAATATTTCGTAATAAATATTGAATTACGTAAATAAAACATGCTGACAACAGATAAAGTTTTAAAGAATATTTCTATGTTTATATTTTTGTAATATCTCAAACAGCAAGATTCGACCAGCAGTGTGTGCGTTTAGCTCTTTGCCTATACGCTCTTTAGTATTCGTACAGAAAATTGTGGTAAAACGTATACCATTGACATTCGAACTGCGTTAAATTGTTGGTTGACTGTGTTAAAATATACAGGATGGGAAGCCAAATCGGTTCGATCTGGTTTGCGCCTGTATTTATTTATGTTAAGAAATCCTCGAGTTTGTCTTGTTTCAGTGCGTAGCCGAGGTGTATGCTGTTACGGTGGTATTTTTTCTAGTGTCGGCCTACTTGGCGATAGTTTAATATCGGGGCATTGTTACTATATGTTATGAAACTGCGCCACCAAGGAGAAGGGGGAGTAGCGGACAGCGAAGATTGAGGAGCCAATGAAAGAATAGGACCTAACTGAATTAATGTGTAAAAATGCTTAAAGCATGCAGAGCAGGCCATCAACTAAAAATTATTTTAAAGATAACGGAAACAAAAAAGTCTATACGAAGTGTGGTACTGACACAAGTTATAAGCGATGTGTGTTACCTGGTGTTCAGCTCTTGCATCCCTTATACCCACAGGTTATACAACACAATTTTATTTGAATAGAAAAATAATCTGTACACAACGGGTATCATGTTATGATATTAGTAACAAGACTTACTAACATGTAAAGCAGAAAGTTGGTCTGATGGATAACTGACGGAGATAAGAAAGCTCAATATTGTTGTCTAAATATAAAAGCAGTGACGATGTTAAAATTTGGGTCAGTGGTCCTCATGATGACCACTGGCCCAAATTTTTTAACATCGTCACTGCTGGTGAATAATTCTTAACAAATGTGATGAATGAGATAAACGAAAAGATATACGAAGAAGCAAACGAAGAAAAGTGAAGGAGACACAAGTTATCATTCATTTTCTGAACTAAGTTAAGCTTTACGAAAAACGCTTATTATACTCTGGCCATTTGCTTGTTTATTTGGTTGATCGTTTTGAGGTCAGATGTTTCTCAGCAGCATAAGAGTTGCAAAAAGAAACGTCCTTGAGGATAGCGATATGATGCGGAATGAGCAAGTGAAGCAAGTGACTCCTCTAGGAATCATTAAAAACGTAGGAATTGTTTCTCTGAATATCTACACTGGCCGGCTAAAAATCGGACGGGTAGCCGTTGGCGAGCAGGAGGTCTCTGGATGTCACTTGGAAATAGAAAAAAGCCATAAGTTCATCGCTGCATGCACGTGTCATAGCCAGATCTATGGAGCAAACAGAGAATGGGAAGAAAACAGCGTGGGGAAAAAGGCCACGTAAATATTTCTGTATTTATTTAACACTTATCGAGCCCACATCTTATTTAATTTCTCTGTCATGTGGTGAAATTGTAGGGGCCATGGAAATTCTACAACAATTCGTATTGCTTTCGTATGACAAGTCCAGCTGTGATACCACTGTGATCCCAGCAAGAGTAAATTTTTCACTAAGAAAGGATGTACGCTTGGAAACGTTCAACCAACTGAGGACGCCCTTTATCTTCACGCCAGACGTGCTGCATATTAGAGAGAGTTGATTTTGAGCAGCGCAACTTCTAGGACTGAACCACCAAGTCCTGTTGATCATCGCAATTGCTGAGTACGTCGTTTGGGAACCAGTATGGATTTCATTGCCACACGTAGTGTCCTCTCGCAGAATTAGTGAAATGTGGATGTAAAAAGGCATGTGATAAGGCCCGCTGCAACTGCAAGAAATCCAGCTTGTCCCGCATGCTACAATGCCTGTGTGGTGAGGCGTGCAAAGAAGATAACAGTATTAACATTGACACAAATGTATGTAACTATAAAACACGTGTTTTAATATATCCACACAACACAATCTTGGTCTGTTTGTTTTGTTTATCTTCCAAATATAAATAGTATATTAAAAATCTCACGGTTTATCTGTTGTGCGTAGTTCTTTACCATATTTTAAATGTTTGTGGTAAATACGTGCCCAAGTCAGGTACTATGGCAAATGCGAACGGTCACAGCTGCTCCAATTACTGGAGCTACGTACTTTTATTACCCATATTGTTAAAACCACACACGTACCTTTCAGATAAGCCTAATTACATTAAGAAATAAGCCTAATTACAACTAGTGATGGAACTGCAGTTCCTTGAAGTAAGAATTCGTAATAAACTTGTGCTGGAAGTACGCAGCGATAACGTCATAAGGGAAAGTCAGCCGTGGCACGTTCGGTTTCGTTTTAGTTTTTTTTCTGAAAAACTCATTCTATTAAAGTTATTCCAAATCTATTATTCTGCAACTTATCTGTACGTACATTTTGTTTTAGAAATATCGATAGTTGCGTATATACATGCAGGAAACCCAATTTTGGTAGCCATTTTGAAACGCGATTTTAATTTCTCATACCAACATGAAAATTTATATTGTTTTTGTTTCTTAAATCAATCGACAATATGTAAGGAGTAGCTGTGCCAAGTGATTTGCTTCTAGAATAAAATCCAAGGCAAAAAGTAAAGCGGTAAGAAAGCCATTTAATTTGCGAAACTACAATGTTGATGAGCTGCTTGAACAAGGGGAGGAGGGTTGTAAACAATTGTGTGCATATGATTAATTTTTCGTCCTGCAACTTGGTGCTTGGTCAGGCAAGCCAGTTGTTTGGTGGCTACTGAGGGTGGAAGAAATATTATGGACAAAAGATGGCAAGGAAGCATGTAAGTTGTTTGCAGAGAAAGAACAAAGTGAAGTAGGGAGTGTTTATTTAATTTATAGGCATTTTCGGGGACTGTTGTTTAATAATAGCTATTGAGAAGTGTTTGTCGATGTGAGGTAAGGGAAACGAGTGCTTTAAAGCAACAAACCAAAGAATAACATTTAAAAATTACTTTAAATGCCAAAAACCAGCTACTAACATTGCAGGGAAGAGGATAGTGGGGAGATTATAAATAGGCCCACGCCACTAGCCTTCCCCTTCCCCAACAAGCTTGAAATATTATTTTATGCAATATCTAACAAAAAGGCTAAACCAAGGAATTGTGTATAAGCAATAAACCTGAGACTAACATTGTGTTAGGGAGTGGAGGTAAGGGAGGGTTACAAAGGGTCCTCCCTACCCTTTGAAAGTCAAGATTTAAAAAAAATGATTTCAGTTTTCTTTAAGCTGCTCAGTGGTTAACGCCACAAACCAGACACTAACAGTGTAGAGAAAAGGATGGTACATTCACTCCCCTAACCTGAGTTAATGCAATTGGGGGCTACATGACCCCCCCCCCCCCCCCGCAGTGGGGTTGAACTTGCTACCATAGGTATTTGTTTCCAGTTAGCCTTCATATATTCGTACCATCCTTCGTGCTTTTCCAGCAAACTAAACACATTTTTTTTTGGGGGGGGGGAGGGGAGCCAACCCCCTCCCTAGAGAGAAGGGGGTTTGACCCTGCTACCATACCCATTTTTTTCAGTTATTCTTCATCTTCATCCATACTAACGTTCATGCCTTTCATGAAAACTGAACGATTTATATACCATTTTGTGGTATTTTTTTGGGAGGGGGGAGAAGGGGGTAAGCCATGCCCGGTCCCCTCAGTTGTGTTTTGAACTTGCTATCATAGCTGTTTGTTTCCAGTTACCCTTGATGTGCATCCCTGATGTGCCCATGATGGGCAGTTGTTCAGAAGCTTTTCGATTTTAGCATTGAAATGCTAAATTGTTGCTAGAAATGGCTTAATTCCTGCTATTTTGAGAGTTAGTAACGAATCAACCGATGGTCCTAGGACCTTAAATTTGGCATCAGGTAACACCCTTAGATAAGTACTCCACTCCCATATTCGTTTCATATGTTTAACACAATTATTTTTGAAATTATGAACTCGTTATTTACTCATTTGTCTTCCGAGAGTAGGCAGCTTCGGTACAGTGTTGGATTTATCCGGAAAATAAATCGATGGGGAATAAAGTTTTTTCAACTGTCAGTGAAGCCATATTTTTTTTTCAGTGAATAAACATTACAAATTTACATAAACCAACTGGAGAGGGACAAAATAGCTATTAAATACTTAAACATAAAATTGGGAAATCGGTACCAAACAGAGTTTGAGCACATGCTAGTGCATTATGTAAACAAACTCGGGAGCATGTGCAAAAGGATTCAGGGAATAAAGTTTTACAGCCCCAAAAATACGAAATTTTCACACTTAATGGCACGTATGTTGATGTTTTGAAAACCGTTTGGAGAAAATAATTTTGGTTTGCAGATTTTTTTAATGATTTTTTTCCTTTTGTTGTTCAATCTCTGCCTGTGCTAGTTGAGACCTAGTGGAGCAAGTTGCCAGTAAGAGAGCTGATGCTTGGTTTTAAAGCATCTTCGTGAATCCTGTTCATGATCACAGTTGTGTTCTTGTTTCCTTTTGGCTTTAGAAGGTTTCCATTGGTAGGTTTATGTGTATCTTTGGCTTGAAGTTCACGGAACTTCATTATGTAGCAGTAGGAAAATCAACAATGCTTCATTCGTTCTGTTGTCTTGCTACGTGATTACGTCTTCGTGTTCATGTTGCAATCAAACTGTGTTGTTCATTGTCGTTCATCGCCATCTACAATAGGGCAAATAACCCAGTTTATGTTCAGTTCCCTGAAGTAAAACAACAACAACGAGAATTTCATAAAGAAATACATAAACTGCTTATGCAAAATATCGCAACATTATTATTTTCATAGACCAAAGACAAAGTTCTCTATCGAGCTAAAGTTTACATTAGGCACATACTCGATATCCTTACGATATTGATTCCAAATGGCTCCAACACTTTCCTAAATACAGAGACAGTTGGTTTTAGTTGGTTTTAATGTGTTAAAACGACTTAAAACAGTCGATTTGTAGCGCCACAATCCGTACATCTATACGGTGTTTGCGATCGCTCGCAGGGCCGGCAGGGCACCTTATATTTCTTTTCGTACACAGTTCCGATAGGCTGGTTGTTATTGTCAGTTTCGTGTGGTGTTGTGTGGTTTTGTTGCTATTGTCAGTTAGGTAAGTTTGGGGTTTGGCATTTCATACTGGGGCAGTTATTGGTTAGGTTATGTTAATGATGATTTAACGAGTTTCCGCAATTTGGGATGAATTTGTAGTGCCTTCCGTGAAAATTAAAGGTAGGTTTTTTTCTCTTTTTTCGAATTTCGGGCCATGTGCGTATAACGAACATGGGAAGAAAACGGGCTCTCGTCCGATTTTAATTTTTTTTTAATGTACTAAATGTTACGTGCTGAGTAATGTTTTCCTCTTCCATTTTTGGGGCAAACGCACCGTTTGGCCGTGGTGAAGGTCCAAAGTTAGCACCGTGCCGTGCCGGAAAGCATGAAACTGGGCGAAAGTCCGGCAAGTGAAACGCCAGACTCCAACCAGTTTATTACCGCAAGTGAAATGCCGAAGCCGGTTCCTAGCCTAATCTAACCGACAATAACAACAAAACCACACGAAACTGGCAATAACAACCCACCTATTTGAACTGTTTACGGGAAAAAAATATCAGCTGGGAACATGGGAAGAAAACGGCCTCTCGTCCGTCAGCGCAAAGAGTGCGGCTTTCATTAATTTCTGACGGCGAAACAAAGCCTTTGCCCCAAAACTTTTATGGGAAAATATTGTTCAGATGATTATTTTACGTTATTCTAGCCCAATGAGAAATCAATCGGTGAGGAGCCCTTATTCTTCCCATAAGCCGCGTAAAGTAAACTTGTCCCGTCTATTGTTTATTTTACTATCGAAAGTGATCGTGGAATGAATTTATAATTCTGCCTTTATTCCGTTAGTACGCACGTAGTATGCACTATCCCGTTGCCTTACACGTTTGTCGAATTGATCTACAACAAACTGTTACACTAATCGATACACTAATCGATTATACAATAATTACCTGATTAGCAGAAGCCACATAATTACCCGAATTGCCAATACGCGTAGAATCCTAGGACAGCCTTCCGGGCAAACCGTAAAGTAGCCGCCATTTTTTTTTTGGTGGTTCGCCAATAGCCCAACAACAAATAGAATTCCGTTTTCCGTGCATGTTGTCAAAACCTGAAATAAGCTGGGCCAGTTCCGGTACAAATTTTTCTCATACAGAAACATAATTAGAAAAAATTTTTAGTCAAGGACCTACAACCCTTCATATGCAAACGATTTAACCATAAACATTTCAATAACAACGTCTACAATTTGCTGGCAGCTGGCACGTCTTCTAATCGAAATCATGAAAAATCTATTAATATTTCAGTCACTTCTGGCTAAAGGTGATAGGCATGACCCGTTCAAATAAACGACTGGAGTGGGACGTGGCGTCATTTAACAATAACTCACGACGCAAGCCCCTTTTCCTCCCCGACTGCATTTCAATAACTGCTTTATGCATTATATGCATAAGCTGTTAACAAAAAAAAAAAATGATGCTGGTTTTCCACTTAGATTTCTCCAGATAAATTGTCCCTCTCATCGTCATGGGGCAGATAACCCAGTTTTGGGTTCGTCATCCCTAAAAGTAAAAATAAAGCAAATTGCTGTCACTCAGCCCTTAAAATATTACTGACACTGATTGGTAGCTTTGAATTTACGCTTCCCTAACCCCACAAACGAGCTAAAGGCACGTTCCACCTGCAAAATGTCAGCTTTATGCACTCTCCGGAAAAATTAATTTTCTTTAAACCAGCGACCTTGCTCATTACTATCTAGCTAATAATTAGGCAAATATCAACGATATTCACACCTTTTTTCAACATGAAAGCTGTGTCGCTAATAGTGACTTTTACGTTGTGAAGCACCAAAGTCTTCCGATCAAAAGAAGTTTCAGCCTTTTCTGTCGTTTGTTATTTTTATTCAGATGCCTGAAAACAGTCAAACTGCCTCAAACTCCCAAATTCCTTGATCTTGGCAGGTGACATGTGTCTTAATGTAGTTCATTTTACAGTCCAACACGTTTGCTGGTGATGCAGCACGTTCTGGTTTGGCGTCCACATTTTGAATCGGGCGACAATGCTGACTAAAGTCTGTGTTGACAGATGGATGTACGTCAAAACAGCGCGGAAATAACAGCGCACGACAAAACAGCGGCGTCAAAACAGCGTGACGACAAAACAGCGCACGACAAAACAGCGCACGACAAAATAGCGCGACGACAAAATAGCGCACGACACAATAGCGCACGACAAAACAGCGTGACAACAAAATAGCGCACGACAAAACAGCGCGACGACAACACAGTACACGACAAAATAACGTAAAAAGTTGTTTAAAACGATGATACTTCGAAATTATCAATGAGACAAATATCAAACTAAGAAAATATCAAACTAAGACCCTTTTTCATGTGCTGAATCATTTTTCTTATTGCAGGTGGTTTTCCCTTCCTGAAAGAAAAAAGCTATCCCCACCCCCTCCTCCCTGTCGTAAAATCGTAACACCCCCAAAAAACACGGAAACCCATAACACCCTTAGTGATTTGTGTGCATAAAAAAATCATAATCTTTACTTATAAATGTAAGAAGGTTTGATGCTGGTTAAAAAGGTTTGTTAAAAAAATAGCCTGAATTTTAAAATGTGACGATAGCTCAGTCTGTATAATCTTTACTCATAGGTGTGATGCTGGTTAAAATGACTTGTCAAATAAAAAAGTCGTAATTCTTAAAACGTCATGATTTTCACGTGATGATAGCTCAGTCAGTAAAATTGTCAAGACTTGTCAATAAAAAAAAAGTAAAACTAACAGGCTGGATAAAATAAAATCAGACTTGTAACTGAAAATTGTGGGCAATGCCACGAAGATAGTCGAGCAGCAGTTGGTCAGAGGTTGTATAACGTTCAACTATGTTCATAATACGTTTCGCAGTTTCTCTGTAAACTTTTTTCCCTCTTGGTGGCTCCATACTTTCGATAGTCTTCTTATCTCCCCCATCAGCACATGAAAAATAGTCTTAGTTTAGTGTGCAAATTGGGGATCTAGCTTTGCACTTTGAGGAGAGCATTGATAAATTCTCGAAGTATCATCGTTTTAAAACACCTTTTTGCGCTATTTTGTCGTGCGCTATTTTGTTGTGCGCTGTTTTGTCGTGCGCTATTTTGTCGTGCGCTATTTTCTCGGCGCGCTGTTTTGTCGTTACGCTGTTTTGTCGTGCGCTGTTTTGTCGTACGCTGTTTTGTCGTCACGCTGTTTTGACGTCGCTGTTTTGTCGCGCGCTGTTATTTCCGCGCTGTTTTGACGGGATACCTTGACAGATAGTTGCCTTGCTAGATCAACTGATAGAATCCACGATGCCTTATATTCTACGATGAACTAGGGCTACTATTTCTGCGCCATCATCTCCTCCAACTAGTATTGTCAGTGGGTTTGTCTACCTGCAGAAAGTTAGGATTTGGATTACAGCCTTTTCACCTTCTCAAATCTTCTCGAGGAAGAGATAGACAATTTGCTAGAGCTGTAACATACCACAATCGGCATGAACAAGATCGCATTTATAGGCCTTTCTCGCCCGATTCTACAAGAATGTGATGAGGACATGGTTGAATCTAGGAGCCCTTGTACCTGCGATGTTTTAAATGCTCCTTTGATTCGAGGCTCAAACTGAGGGACACTAGTGTGTACATTGTTTATGCCAACCTACATATCAATTTCTGTTTTTCAGTGGGTTTGTCCTCATTCTTCGCTATTATAGAAGTCTAGTAAAACAGAAGCTTCAGGAACTTATAAACGAGTTAATCTTGATTCATTTCGATAATTTTCTGAAAAGTGCCTGATCGTCCAGTTTTTGTGGTCGTCCAGTTTTAAGTTTCCTTTTGTTTTCCTATTGTTCTGCATTTGTAGCCTAATTTTCGTTTCTGATCAACTAAATCCTGCCATGCTGAAAGTTATACGTAAATCACAGTGGCCCAACAACAACACGCAGACTGCACAAAATGAAACACAAACAGCTGCTCCTTTGTTTATTTACACTGTACAGAAATTTCGACAACAAACTTGCCCACAATATAACTCGAAACATTGTGCAGGATAAAGCAAAATAGCACAATGCAAAGACGTGTTTACGGCCACATTCGGTGCTCTTATCTCCCTGCCCAATAGCCTAAGCTTAAAAATGAAACTTTTATAGCTGTAATGTTAGATGAGCATCTGTTTCGTCTCAAAAGTCATGTTTTGAAATTTCACAGACACAACCCGTTGTGTGTAACCGCTCCATCCTTCAAGCATTTAGCGTAAAATCTATACTGGCACTTCATAGAACTAGTTTTAAGAGCCCATAACTCGATGGTAATATACAAGGGTAGACCAGACAAAAGAATAAAACGGTGTACGTAAACAATCTTGCAGACATCACATCATTGTACTCAGCAATTAATGTGAATTGTCTCCGTTTTATGTTGTGTTATCACGCGTTAACAGGAACATTATAGCTGGAGAAATGTTGTTTATTTCGTGCATTTTCTTTTGATGACGTACAATGACCGTAAACTTCTAGAGTAATCAGTTTTAACAAGACAAACGTATTTCAAATTTACGTTTTATGCTGTTTGATGCTCATGTTACAGAATTGAAGTTCGGCGATGTGGTGATCCTGGACAACAACTGTAGCAACAATTATTATTAATTATTGTAATTTACTGTTTTCTCGTCCATTTCAATTTCATGTAATACCTGTAAAGGCGATTTGAAATATTAATTAAAGTGTTTTCTTTACTCCTATATACAATTTGCAGCGTTTGCGTAAGGACGGATGGGGGGGGGGAGAGGTGATCTTCGCCTATTTTTTTGCTGGCTATTTATCCGGCGTCACCCAATTTTAGTAGAATTCATTTTCGTAGAATCCAATTTAACGTCCCTTTACGCAGTTTTCTTCGGAAATGGAATTCGAAACTTGACGAAATTGTGTCCATTTTTGAAGAATCAAATTTGTGTCATACTCTTTAGGATTACAGAAATCTCGATGTGTACAGTAGCACGCGAATCGCCCCCCCCCCCCCTCCCACCCCTACCCCTCAGTCGGTGTTTCATCCTGGTTAAAAAGGAAAAAGTTTTTCATTGATACAGGATATCATAGTTTTTCCTTCTAAGCTGGGGCATGTCCATCCAATGCAGCTTATCTAGGGGTAGCATGTCATATTTTTCTTTTGGAAATTTGAGTCAGCAAAAAAGGACATATTTTTTGCGAGTCTAAAATTCTATTTTTGCAGAATTAAATTTTGGACAATACTGACCTCAAAATTTATTTCTACAAAAAACGAACTTTTTTCCAGCAAAATTGGATTCTGCAAATATGGATTCTGCGAAATTGGAGGTGACCATTTAGCGACCTCCTATAGATTTTTAGGGTTGTGTAATGTATTTCACACTCACCCCCCCCCCCCCCTCCCTTATGTTAGACCCTACTTATGTTCGACCCTCATGGAAGAATAGCAACGTGAGAAATGGCAGGGAAAAAGAACCACTGTAATTGCAAGGTATACCTTATTTTGCAACTTTTTCCAGTGCCTGACTGTAACAATGATGTGAATGAAACTGTAATCCCGTGAGGAAATAATCAACCAGTTTGAAACAGACTTAATATATGAAACAACAAACACAGACAAATATAAAAAAAAGTCTGTACAATACACAAATTACGCGTGCACACCTAAACACCGCAACATTAAAGTTTTCAAACATAAACTGGGCTTTCTTTCTGACATAACCATTGATCAAAAACAGTCTTTGTTCCCTGGTACTGAAGTTCAAATTATAGTTCGTTGCGCTCGAGTGAACTCTAATCCGTTTTTGTTAGTGTACCTTCAGGGCTGTGAGTGTGGGGATACCAGCTCTAATGTTTTTTTTTTCTAAACGGCGAAGTCGTTTTTTGCTCAGTTAATTTTGTAACAATTCCAGTTTCATTGCTTGTTGCGCTAACTATTTAACTTCAGCATTTTAGAAGACATAAAATTCATTTCATTGAGCCACAATATCAATATCATGAGCAATTACTGAAACTTAAACGCTGTTTCTTTTCACACTATAAACATTTTTTATTAACCCGGGTGGTCCCAGTTCGGAATTACCCTCCATCCTTAGTAGTCTTCTCACCATTCCTTACGACTTTTAAAAGAAATTTAAACATGATCAATTTGTCCCGTTTTCTAAAGCGTTTTTAACTTTTCTGCTAGTTTTCTGGCCTTTAACGCTCAGGTCATGGTGTTATTGGATGGTAATTTAGACCTTCCTTGCCCTTACAGCAGGTTGCCATGTTTAAAAAAAAGTCTATTTTATTTTATATTATAAAACGCCTCGCCGTTCCCTTTTCACCATATGTTCAGATTATTTTTCACAAACTCAAAAGAAACTTGGAATTTTGAACTGCTTAAGAAAGCCAATTGGAAAAAAGGCCTTTTGAAAAGATCGTATAGCTTTTCTAAACTGGGCCATCATTCATCAACGTTCAGAAAACGTCGTCCACAGAATCGGTTTCCCAAAATAACGAAGTCGGATATCATCCTCTAAGTCCGTCTTTGTCCACTTTCCCATAACACAAACACACAGAAAATTGACCACGGGGTATTATATTGATTTGGGAAAGAAATGCCTAACAACCTCTTATGGGTCTGTTTTTCATGGAACTTGGAAGAGTTGTTTATGAAGGATCATTACCGACTACGTCAAAAACAAGGGACGGGTTTTGGTCATAAATACGTACAAAAAAAATGAAAAAGAAAAAATTCGTTTTAGAAAACCATGAAATTGTCAGAAATGATGGCTAAAAAAAAGAAAGAAAAGGAAATAACAAACGAAGAAGGAAAAAATAGGTAAGCCGTAATTTTAAAATGTGACTCACCAATGAAATTGTTTTTCGAAGTGGATTCAAAACAAGTGCCTGTATTCTTTCGGAAAGAGGTATTACGTTATTGGATGCCCT
>JAHWFP010066084.1:0-18587 GCA_023313725.1 Lithobius niger
CCCCCCCCCCCCCCCACCCCCGAAATTTTCAAGGAGACAGCTGTTGTAGTAGTTTGGTCACACACTTGACATGTAGGCACGCATTCTCCCCTCCCCCGAAAAAAAAACATGTGCCTTTTTTTTTTTAGGGTTGATGGTGCGCTGAGAATTTTTCTGTAGGCCTAACATCCGGTACTTAGTATCATGATCCTAGTTAAGTTTCTTAACTAAACTACTGTACCCTGTTAATCGTAAAAAAATTTTTCAAAGCGATAGCTTGGTCACAAACTTGACACGTAGGCGAAGATTTGCCCCTCAAAAATACATTAGAGAAAGTGTGACTTACAGAAATTGTGACATTATTGGAGAAAAAAGTGGAAATGTGAACCTGCCCTCTAAACAGACGATTTTGTACCATTTTTCTGTTCTCCAAACAGGTTTCCGCTTCAAATGCCTTCTCCAGGTTTAGTCATTGGTTCGTTCGTGCATACATGCACACATACAAGTTTAATTTCGTTAATTCGGTCGGTAATCCTTTTAAGTTTGCGGTTAATTGATTAATCATGGTTTTCTGTTTGACGTTCGCCGATCAAATATTTGTTCGCTGTCGTCGTCGCCGGATTCCCGACCAACCAAAACATACCTTTTGTGTGTTGCGACCGCGTTCACAATTCTGCTTTTCACGTCGTTACGTCATTCTTTTCACCACCCCTCCCTCACCCGCCGCCACTTTAATTTTTTCTTTCTCTTCCCTTTCCCTTATTTTTGGCTGTGTGCAATTCTTCCAGTTCTGGTTTGGCATTTCCTGTGCTCCCCTTCATCCCCCCCCCCCCCCCCATCCGCCGGGTCCCAGTACAAGGCGCCCAAGCACGGCCCTCCGTTTTTCAAATTGTCAGTGTTAAACAGGTAATTTCGCTGGGGGAGAATTTGTCAGAGACGGTGGTATCGACTGCTCCCCGGGACTGCTGGCGCCCGCTCCTTCTCCATCCCTTTCCCATTGCCCCTATCCCCCCTCCCCCCATATCCCCCCTCCCCCTACCTCAGCACCACCAGCTTGGTTTGCCGATGCTGCACAACACGAAGTTCCCTGCAGCGTCCGATCGGGATACCCAGAATGAATACATTGACCCTTGAAGGCAGACGCCAACTTCTTCTTCGCCGTCGCGTATTCGGGTGGTTGCGATTTTCCTTCTCGCGCGCGTTCTCCTTCTTGTTTTGTATAGCTTTCACATTTCCTTTGGTTTTTCTGGATGTTGGCTGTGCAGACTCCTTAAAGGCGATTAATCGTTTGGGATGCGTTTTACGTTGATTTGCTTTGTTTAGAGTTCCTACCCACACGGAAAGTTAAACTGGAATATATTTGTTTTCGGGTCGTGTTTGCCTGGTTTCTTTTCGCTTCAAGTGCATTCCTGATTTTTTTTTTCCAGTTGTGTCGGGCGTAGAATAAAATTAAATGAAACAGAACAGACTGCTTTTTATAGCCTTTGTTCGGAAATGTAAACCAGGTACTCGTGGAATTTAATGGACTTAAATTATATTACATAAAGAGATTTAAATAGTGTAAAGGGAATTGCATCGTGTAAAGGGATTTTAATTATAAAGGATTTAAACCGGCCACTCTTGGAAATTTAAGGGGTTTAAAGAGATTTCAATTATGTAAAAAGATTTGGAGTATATAAAGGGAATTGAATCATGTGAAAGAATTTAAATATAAAGGATTTAAACCGACCACCCTTGGAATCTAATGATGTAAAGGAATTTTGATTGTATAAGGGGTTTAAATTATAAAGGATTTAATCCGACCACCCTTGGATTTTAAGGGGTTTAAATGGATTTCAATTATGTAAAGTGATTAAGATTATATAAAAAGATTAAATATTGGAATATTAGGGGTTTAAGGTGATTTTAATTATGTTAATGGTTTTAAATTAAAAAGATTTAAACTGACCACCCTTGGATTTTAAGAGGTTTAAAGGAATTTCAGTTATGTAAAGGGATATAGATGATACGATGGGAATTAAATTATATGAAGGTATTTAAAGTATAAAGGATTTAGACTGGCCACCCTTGGAATTTATGGTGTTGAAATAACGCAGGGTACTGGAGGATAAAATATGAGAAAGCCTTCCGACCAGTACCTATGTTGACCCAGCAGGCATTTATAAACTAGAAATGGTCGTGGTGGCGGTGTAGCTTAGTCTAACTGGCTAAAGATACTTATCTGGTCAGTGAGTACAGAGGGGACCTAGCGAAATCTCTGCCCTTCAGCACCTACCGGGGCAGTATGAGAGACCACCCGGATCGTCGGTCCTTACTATGATTGGAGATTTCCAGGTTCGAATCTTTGGGTTTTCCTTTCCCCTTCCTAGACTTCCTGATTGAGGCAATTTTCGTAGCATTACGGAAGGTACGGAAAATCGGTCAATGTGTCAGTTGGGTTCCAAATTGGGCCAGTTCATTTTCACATGTAAAGTTTGCTTATGGGTGAACAAAGTGACTGCAAGTAAATTACGCATTCAAATTCCCCCCCCCCCCCCCAGACTCTTTATTTCAGTCTTGAATACAGCCAATGAAGTTTTTAGGTTGTGAAGCATGCTGCATTCATAGAACAAGCAATGAAACGGCGTTCATACATGAAGCATTAATGAGAGAAGATGTGTTTCCGTCGTACAAAAATTTTTGGAACGTACATTACATCGGTGACATGATGAAGCGCATCATTACATGCGATGTACTTGCTGGTCGATTTTTTTTTGTCTCCATGTTGTATGGAATTAAGGGACACCCGGCCTGCCTTAAAACATCCGCCTGCCTTATAACAGCCACGCGCAGATCGCCATCCGCCCATTTACCAATGCCAGGGTTGGCTGGGGTGGTAGCTGCGTTCCTCGCAGTGAGGAACGCGACTGCTGTGTCGGTTGGCTTTGGGAATAGTACACGAAACAATATTAGTGTAGCAATATTAGTGGAAAGCCCGAAACATGTTCGGTTCACAAGCACCCAGAGAACTACGGGCACCACTAACTACTCAGCATTACAAAGCGAGAGACAGATCAGTAGCAATTGAAAAGGACGTTAATTCGACTATTTGTCTTTTTTCATACCCCTCCCCTTTTTTCGCCCGCTTTTCCCACCGCCTCTCTTACTCCACCCTATCCTCCCCATCCTCCCATCTCTCCCGCAACTCTCCTCCCCCCTAGTCCTTTTTATTATTTTTGTGAGAGATATATTGTGCACCCCAATTCAACTCTCCTTTTGCTATGCCTCGGTTTTTTAAATTATAGTTTTGCCGTCTTTTTTTATTATATATTTGGCATCCTTCCCCCATCTTCTCTGCATAGTCTTATACCAAACCATAAGTCTGCAATAACGTTCGCGCATGCAGTGATTGTTAGACAACCAACTCTGCTATAATAGTCTGCATCTACAAAATAAGTATGGCTTCATATGGTAGTCAATAGTTATCCGATATTGGTTGTCTGGCCAATAGTCATCATTGTCATTGTTAGTATCCTTATCGGAAGTCGAGCTCCTTATCGGAAGTCGAGCCCCTTATCAGAAGGAATGCAAGCAATTGCCAAAATAAAATATTTTGGGGTCCTAATCGATGAAAATTGAATAGTTTTGCAATGTTGGACATTGCTAGTTTGTTTTTTTCTTTCCATTTTTCAACCATTTCATACATATCTACGCACTGACTCATCCTGAATTGTGGTGTCAACCTTTCAAGTTTGCTGCTTTAAAAAGTAATCCCGGGGCAGGCATGCATCTCGAATTTGGGTTGGTAAAACCGTGATCTGGCTTACAAACCGTCCCGTTTACCACAATATTGACTAAGAAGCTTTAAGGCCTATATATACCAGGGGTAGCTTTCAACCAAGCATCATCCATCCATCCCAGGCGCTTGCACAGTTTTGTCATGCGTTTGTCGTCGTTACTGATTTGGCCTGCATTTCCCGCTCTGGCTCCTCGCGCTCTCTCTTCTCCCCGTCTCCTCGTCGTGATGTATAGCGTGCATTTCATTTTTACGGTTTTCTTTGGGGACTCGGCTGGTCGTTCTGAGACGTCATCACCTTCAAGAGCAGAGTCTGACTGAAGGCAAAAAGGAGGGTTCATTTTTGGGCACGTGCAAGGGGAGGAGAGGGAGACCGTCGCCAAGTCAGTCAGTCAGTCAGTCACTAGGGCGGGGGGAGCGAGGGGATTTAGGGCAGGAAGGGAGGAAAGTGTGCAACAACATTATTTGGCGTAGGTTTGTTGTTGAGCGTACAGTAGATGGATGTGCGAGAGAGATATTGGCATGAAGGGAACGACTGGGTTTTTTGGCAACAAATCGGTGTGTGAGAACGAACTCTTCTTTTTTTTTTCGCCCGTCCGGTGTTTACCGGTTTGTTTGTCTGTCATTTTCGATTTCTACCGGGCAGATGGTTGGGTGTGGGTGGGCCTCACGCGAGTGATATTGCTCGGCAATATCCTGTTGGCTCAAGAGTTGGGTTAAAGGTGGGAGACGGTTCAGTTTCGCAATGTGACGTATTGGCTTACTGAAGTAGGCATCGGTGAAGAACACACACAAGTATAGCCCACTGACCGGACCAGACAACTCGCGTGTAGAAGACATCAACACGTTTCGTCAATTTTCAGCACGATTTTTATGTGCCTTGATCACAAATAAGAAAATGTAAAAAAAAAACAAAAAAAAAACATCAAAAATGGGGAAGCCGCGTCATATTACACCAGAGCGCCACATCTTTGAAACTAACCTATTTAAAATTGAGTCAGTTTTAAAGATGGTGCTCTCTGGTATAATATAATATGATGTGGTTTTCCCAATTTTTTTTATTTACATTTTTTTGTTTGTGATCAAGGCACATAAACATCGTGCTGAGAATCTATGAAATGTGTTGATGGCGTCTACATGCGCGCGTTGTCTGGCCCGGTCAGTGGGCTACTTATGGTCTTTACTCAACCCTACCTCGCTTAAAATGTTTATCGACTCTGTAGGCATCGGTGTTATAAGTTTAACGGAATTGTTAAAGGGGGAAAAACTAAAGTGTTGTAGATTGTTGACCCATCTGTGAATGTCACGAACCAGTCTTGGCTTTGCTCTGCAGCTATTTTATGCATATGAACCGATGCTGATGCTTAGCATTTGTGTTGTTTTTATCCAGACGAAGTAATCAGTGTTGTTATCTGACAAATACGTTATTTGTTGCCCCATTTTTCATTTTATTATTTTAACTATGCATCGATAATCAATATAGTTGTCTCATGGTAGACAAGGCCCCCACTAAGCATCAATGAAAACGCAATTTAATTTTCGAGAACCTTACATGTTTCTCTTCGTCACGTAAAGTGCAATACAAACTCGCACAATGATAAATGAGCTCAAGAAATCATCCCGATTGCCACCAAGACGATTAATACTCGCTACACATTAAAAAAAGGACAGTAAAAACGAAGAGTTGACAACAGCTTGGCGTTCATGTGTCTGCCATAATGGACGCATCATGGATGTTGACCGATTCAGTATAGTTTCCCAAACAAACGTTATTGTTAGTAACGCTTAGTATTTCTGTAAAAATCTTGATGACGGTGCACCGAGTGCAGCAGTGTTGATAATTTGTGCACATTTTTTCGAAAAACAAAATTGCAGGGATGCCACCGAGTGAAAAACCGTGAAAGTTTGAGCTCCAATAAAGTGTGAAAAAATTTTTAAAAAATGTGAAATTTTGGATTTTTTGATAAAATAAAATTGCATCGTGCAACAAACGATGAATATATTTAGCTCCTCTCCGGAAGAGTCAAGATAAAATTCAGTTCAATGAGGAGTTCATTTACCTGCATTTGCCGGTGAGCCGGATTATTTGGTTCGTCGGTAGATGGCAGTGTGACTTGCATTGTGGGAATATCGCTGTTCTTTTTTTTCGCGGAGATTACCCAAAATGCAACGTACCCACGCTCCCGAACTTTTCGCGCCACTGAATGCATTTTTGTGCTTTGAAAATAGACTTATTCAAAAAGATATTAAAAAAAAAGATGTGAAAAGCATGAAAATATGTAACATTTGCGTGCGAAAAAAAGAGAAAAAAATCCAAACGCGTGAAATAAAAAAAATGTGAAAAACTAACGTATCATCCTTGGAAATTGATGGCATCTCTGAAATTGGTATTTTTATTTCTTTTTGCTTGTTGCTTTGCCATCATGCATTTTTAATGTGAAAAAAAAGCAGTTTTTCATGCAAAACCTGTGTTGATTATTGATGTCGAACAACATCTTTATTTTTGCTGCAGTCCTCTAAGTTATGGCAGAAATGTGAATTCGTAAACGGTCGAAATGAATTTCTCGAATGGTTGAATGAATGAGCTAGATTAATTCTACATTAATTGTAAAATAACATTCTGAAAAAGTTACTGTTTTTCGATCTCGTTACATCCACGGATGTTTCTTTTATTTATCTGCCTCCAAAGTTTGGTGCGTAAATAAACTTTGTTAAATAACGCATTAATGTGCGAATGGCGTGAACCGTTTAGCTCGTCGAGGAGAATCTCTTGTTGGTAGGCTTCGCTGCCCAGCAGTTGTGTTCCTCAGGAAGTATCTCGGCCTTTCATTGGGCAGCATCGCCCTTCCACTGTGCTCTGTGCATGGATGGGTTAGTTTGTACATAACTCAAGATCAGTAAGCGTTGTTAGACCACACATTACAAAAAAGTTGTTTTGGTACACAGTTAGAATTTTTCTTAGCCAGACACTGCTCCATGTATTTTTAAAACTCTGATTTTTAAAACCAACACTCATGATGCCTGGTAATGTTTTTTTTTAAATTTTTTACGCTTATTTTTAAGTGATAGCACAAAAACAAACTCAAAATTTAAAGAAAAAGGAAGTGGGGGGGAGATGTTCTTAAAACTAGCATGTTCTTTCAATCTTTCAAAAAATTGGAACCTGTTTAAACATGTTTGTGTTACGATTGGTTAATCATGCACTTTGTTGACATCAACATGTCCAATGACGGTGCATTTTCTGGTGTTGCTGTTGCTATTTAGTATTTTGGTGAGTTTATTTTTTGGGGATAGGAATTGAGAAACTTTTTTTCGTATTAAATTAACCAGCCAACCAGAAATTAACGAAGACAGAAGCGGGTCGTTTTACTGACCCCGTGACCCGCCTAACCCACTCAACTGTTGACTCATGACTCGGGACCTAACCGTGACTCATCGTGACTCATTTTCAACCATCCTATTCACCTTTCAATACTTACGAAGTAACAACGTTATAAGCACTTCAGTAAGTAATGTAGAAATGCAATGTTTGTGTGTACATGGTGGACCACAAAATACTGACGACCCAAAATTTTCGAAGTCCAACATTTCTAGTTAGCACCCTTCAAAACCAGGTGAGGACAGAAAAGTTGGAAAACAAATCTAATGAAACGGGAAGATTTCTGTCCTAACCTGGTTCTGAGGGATGCTAACTAGAAAAGTTAGACTGTGTATAAATGATGCTGCCCATCTTTTCCTGACTTTTTTGTCCTTGCATTATCAGAGTGACGTCTGTAATGCGGCTGCGCAAAATTGTGAGTGGCACCGAACTCGAGATCTGCTTTAACCAATGCAACTGCCAAAATTCGACGTCCAATGATTTCGACCATTTCCATGCAGATGGCTGACTTCACCTTTAAAAACGAATTAGGGAACGGGCAAGAGACAGAAAAATTCGGAGATATCAAGCCAAAATAGTCGGTTGGTCTTGCCAGGATCATTGGCCAAACTCATTCAGTTTATAACGCTGGCTGGCTGAATGCGACGGCTTTACCGAAAACAGGCGCCCAAAGAGTTAAATTCGTTTCTTCGTGTTCCATGCGTCACCCGGTAGTCCAATGGAGGATGGATACACTTAGGAGAAAAATGGATCTGGGCATTTGGGTATCCTTGCGGTGTCTGTAACACATTCGTAATCGCAAAAAAGACCCGAGTAAAATTAAGTTGCCCGCAAGAAAGAAAACGCCCTGAACTTCTGATTCACTGCACCATTTGGACTTTAAACCTTTGATTCCTGTAACCCGACAGTGCCTGACTTTTTTTTTTTTTTTTTTTTTCCAGATTTCAACGACGCTAAACATTTTTTCGTTCATATTCGTGTTAAATCATTCGTCTGTATTAAAGCGTAAAGGGAAAACAAAACGGGACCACAGGGAATATAGAAAGCTTTTTTTTTTTTATTTTACGTAAAGCCCTATGTGGTAATAATTTATATTTTTTATGCCTTCGCATAAGTTGATGTAAACTGCTGTGGGTATATGCACAAATTCATTGTATAAAATAAAAAGTAAAAAAAAAATAATAATAATCCGTTTACAGACCCTATTTTTTTTTCGTGTTGTTACAGGAGCCAAAACTTTTTTTAGGCCTTGTTTTTTGTTCGAGTTGCGCAAGAACTCCCAGTTTTGGTATGATATTCCATCTTTAAAACAAATTACTGGCAATTACAGTACAGGAAAAAATCGGGAAACAAAAAAAAGGAAAATACACCCATCTTCGTGCACTACGTTTCAGTAGAGTGGCATGACTCAGATCCGAACTGGCCAACCAAATATAGTTCACTCCCATTATATCATATCTCAATATCTCGTTATTAATGGAGTGCTGGTCGCAGTTGAGATATCTTTAAACTTTAAACTTTTTTTTTATTGCGGGAATGGGGGAAGAGGGCCACAGTAAACCGTAAGCACCAGGCCTCTACGAGGTTTAATCTGGCCCTGCTGGCAGTTTATAAATTGTACACTGGCAGTCAAAATTCGTGCGAAGGCATCGCTGCTGATGTGATGTGTTCTTTAGTGCACGGCATCTTCCGAGTGCTCCGCACAGGTCCGGGAAGCCCAATGGTGGACGGCAGGAGGTAATGTGAATGAACTTTAAACAGCTGCGGCTTTAAGCTTTTGGAAACACAGGCGGCAGTAGGAAACGCCCGCCGCAAGTCGGCACACAGTGTATTTAGCAAATGGAAAAATCGATGCTGGGATATTTAATATTACTGAATCACGGTATGAATGTATATATGTATGTACGGCCGGCCTGCTGCGCTGTTGGTAAGGTGGAAGTCCAGTTGCCAGCTTGAACCTGTAACCGTGTTTGCGTTAATGGTTGCAGCTCGGACAATATTTGCACAAACTGCTAAAAGGTATACAGCAGAAATAAAGAGGCGATTGTTTATCCCGTATAAGGGGATTAAAAAAATGGTGTTTGATAACGTGTTTTTGATAAAATTCCTCTTATCCGACGTTTGGTGTTAGGTTTTAGTTTTATTGTACTTTATCAAAGTGCAAAGGCCAAGCCAGTGTTACGGCGCGTTTACGCAGCGACTCGCCTTTGCATTCTCGCAGCTAGAACTCAATCGCGATGGCAAAGGCGACATTGCCATGGTAACAACGCTAAATGGATTAGCTAAATCCGACATCGTTTGAGTAAATACTTGCAGTCTTATAATCCGTGCCAATAATATGAAGAATTCCTCATGACGAAACAATTTTCCCCAAAACGCTTCTGAACTCACGTTATTTGCTGTTTTCGTTGCGAGGCGGCAGACATAGAACCGCCGCCATGTTGGAATTTGAGGTGATTTCTAGCTTCTATGCTGCGAGAATGCCAAAGCGAGTGGGCTGCGTAAACGTGCCCTTAAACATTGAACCTTCATTGCTGTAGGCTTATAGAGAAATAAGCTGGGGGCAAAGGAAAACTGCTTATGAAATTCTGAAAAGTGAAAGAGTTGTGTTGTTTTTTCCCATTTTTTTTTCTAAGATGTGTTTTTGCTGATATGATGTTTTTGAAAGGTTAAAATTCTTTGCCGTTGTTTTCCTATTATCAAGCTTAAGAAATGTGATTTGTGAAAAGCGTCTTTCGTGATTTACCAAATTATCAGTTATCAAATCGTAAATCCTGAAATTCTTGGGGAAAAGGTAGCAGCGCTTCGGTTACATCCTTGAAAGTGGCGTGTTTATGCATACATGGGTGTAGATATATAGCATTGTTAGTGTTAAAAACTCAGGTGATAAAGTAAACGTAAAATTTTAGGAATTTTGGATATCTGTAAACCATGCGCAATGGCTGTTTGCCGTGACGTCACCATGAGTTAGCCAATGACGAACGAGAACAACGGCTGTTTGGCCGTCTGATTGGACTAACCCAGTCACGTGATGTGCACGTCACAGCAAACAGCCATGGCGCCATCAAAAACGTCCGAATAGCATTTACGGTGGAGAGATATGGTAAGGGGTAAATTAACCCAGGGGAAAGCGAAACCCGAGGTGGTCGAACCCTGGGGGTTTTGGGGAAATCCCCAGGGATGTTGATAAGTTAAATAAAAGTGGTGAGATATGCTCTTGTGCAAGTCGAGGGGAAGGAACCCCTGGGGTTTCGGTTAAAACACCCTCGGATGCATAACTCACTACATCATTTTTCCCTGGGATATTGGAGGGTGGAATATTTTCCCTAGAGGTTTCTACTCTATACTTCCCCGGGGGTTCAGCACAAAATCCTCGGGGTTCGACCACCTCGACTTTTCCCTCCCCTTTCCCCCTGATCATAGCTCACCTTTTTGCAACCCCAGGGTTTTTTTCACCCAGGGAAAACGAAAACCCCGGACCGTATCTCTCCACTGTTAAAACAAGTCTGATCCTGGTTTCAGTGCAATCTCCATAATGTCATAAAATACAACACAATTTTAATTTTCGAAAGGAACTTTGCCTTTCTTGTTCGCCTACAACATGAAAAGAGACCACCATTCCGGTGCATCTCGGAAAATCTCGCACGGTTTCTCGCACTGCCTAATAGTATTGAGTGGACCGACCCTACGGAAGCTACGAATTATCCAAGGTCCCTTACCTAAGCCGTTTCTGGCATTTTCAGGAAGAGAAGGGTCCAGTGATGGCTTGCGTTCATGTCGATTGTGGCATTTAAATGCTCCTAGCAATTTTCGATTGTAATTAACCAAACAAAATTGTTTTTCGCACTCTGGTTTTGCCTGGGAGTGTGTCAAACCGAAGTCTTCATTCCAAAGTCTGTTTTGCAATAATTGGAGCGAGGTCGAAGGCCGAGTAGAGCCCCGTTTACGAATACACTCTTTGTAAAAAAAAAAGAAAAAAATCTTTGTAATCGCATCACGCAACAAAATCTTTGTGATATCTTTGTAAATCGCGCGACGCAATAAAATCTTTGTAATCGCATCACGCAATAACGACTGCATCCATTAAAATCAGATTTTACACACTGATAGGGACACACCCATAGGTGGTTTGTAAAAAAAAAAAAAAAAAAAAAAACTTAAAAATCGGACACGTTGAGGAACAACGCCATTCAGCGATTCGCTACGAAAGCAAATGGACAAAAGAAACATAATACGATGAGCCAGAATGCTGTATCCAATGCACTCGTCAACCACTGGCGGTACCCTATGTATCGTTCGTTCGTCGGTCGGTTGGTTGGTTGTGTTGTGCCGCGCCCGTCAACGCCATCCAGCGACGCGCTACGGAAGCAAATGGACAAAGAAACCAGATGCGATGACGCAACCCAAAATATGTGCCACAACGCTTGTCTCCAATGCAACACGGGTTGATTTATTTGACGATCTTGTAGTTTTCCGTAATATCTTCCCAAGTGTTGTTTTAATACTAATTTTTTTTTTAAATCAGTGTTCATGCAACTTTAATTTATTGTGTGAGATTAATAATCGGTTCCCTCCATTTTGTCTAAAGTATAACTGATGGCGTTCTAGTTTAGTGGTGATTACGCTGCTAAGCTTATCACTCACCTTTTTAGAAGCTGTTGTTCATTTGCCGTTTTGCGGACATATCGACAAAAAAATGTGGAACATTTTGTTCCGTTATGACATGTATCAGTATTCCTGACATGTATCAGTATCGCGACCCCTAGCTGGACATTAATTTATTCCCAATTTGTGGTCTTTAAAGTTGTTTAAGACTCATTAGGGATGAAAAAAATGGAAGTTTTAAAGCTTAATGATCGGATTTTTTTGTCGGCCCTTAAACCAACGAGAGCTTAATTAGCCGTATTAGCGCATTTTACGACGACGTGAAACTTGATTATGAGCTTAAAGATGAGGTTTTTGGCTGCAGGTGTTGGGTTCACAGTTTTTAATTAAAACCAAATAACTAAAACAAAACGTATGAAGACGTTATACTATTAGAGAATACATCTTCGCTTTAATGATCTTGAAGCAGATGCGGATATTCCATAAACTAAGTGCTTTAGGATTGGTAAATTAAAAGTAAAAATGCGTCCTAGATGGTCGTGTATAATAAAAATGCATCATAAAAGCCAAGATTTTTTTTTGCAACTACATTCGATGAGGGGAAGGAGGGGGGGGGGGGGGTGTAAGGACGCTTCTAATTTGGCCTAATTTGTGAAATATTATTCCTATGGTAAACGGACAAACGGGCAACCCATCAGAATTTGTGTTCATTAAGTGAACTATTAAAAATTTCCGTAAAATTATGGCACCAAACTGGTGATTTGTTTCCAGTTTTTCAACTGTATAATAGGTGCGTTGCATAGCCTAAGGATTAGAGGTGCGAGGACGTGTAATGATAGAGGGTACAGGTACATTAGCAAACCGGAGGAATGTACCTTTAAGCTTGTATATAGCATAGGGTTATACAAGTTGATAGAAGAGACAAAATTGTAGTATCAAAACGAAAAAATCTTTTTTGCCCCCCCAAACCACTTGGTGTTTGTCACTTAAACCATTAACGCATAAACCTTGAAAACAACAATCATAACCCAATCAAGGGCGCAAATTTAAAGCATTTATCTTGAAAACTCCAGCCAATAATAAAAAAAAATCGTTAACTATTTTTTTAACGCTCCAATTCCAACCTTTGAAATGTTATCTGATGTTATGCTAAACTATTTTGATGCACCCCAAATTTGTTCCTACTTATAATTGGTTTGAAAGAACGTGCAGTATGGTAGATACATATATAGTCACTAAACCCTATGTAAACTTTACCAAAGCTATTTTTGCTTTGGATCCACGAAACGTTTTGAGGAAGTGCGTCCTTTTTAAGTTGTGTTTGGGTTCAAGTTCTTGCTATTACCATGACAACAGTGGGCGGAATTTCTGAGGCGTATTGTTACGCGTGTTCTTTGGGGCAAGGAGGCCTAATAATTGGCACGGCCATTTTACGAGCAAGAGATCCCGAGCTCGATCCTGACCCCAGCCATCCCTGGGATTTTTCGGGAAGTGAAGGGCCCTGTGATGCCTCAGTGCTCTTGTTGATTGTTGCATGTAAAAGAACATTTCCAATTGGAATTACCTAGTAGTATTGTCCCTCGACCTTCTGTGGTCATGGCGTCGGCTGGGAGCACGTCAAACCTACAGCACGTCTTCTCTCCCTCCCTCCCCCCTCTGGCTCTTTCTTTCCCGTCTTACGTTCGTTGTCTTAATCCGACCGTGCTCTTTTAATGCATGAACATTTATTTACGAATGAACATTTACGAATATACTTATACTTATCTATTCGTATTTAGTTCTAAATTGTATAGATTTTTTTTTTTAGTATTGTTTGGTTATAGTCCTATATACCATATTTACTTGTTGTTGAAATACTTTATTGATTATGCCGGTGTCCCAAACGTCGTGGGTCACCACGGGGGGGGGGGGGACATACCCTGTGTTTATGCTGATGTACCGGGGATTTTTATCTTTGTTCATGCATGAAGAAAGATCAAAATCCCCAGTGTATCAAGGTGACCACCCAGTGTATCACCCCAGGTGTATCACCCGGGTGACCCCTGACGTTTGAGACACCCGGTATGTTGTATTACAAGTTGAAGCGTTTATTGCTCTTCAGTTTGTTGTCTTGCGCATTTTTTGTTTTGTTTATACTGAAGCTGTGTAATGTCCCCGCGAGGGCTATGTAGCAAATTAAATTCATTATTAATTATTAAGCATTAACAGTCCTTATTTTAAGCCCATGCCGCAACGATACCGGTTGCGTGTGGTTTAATTCCCCCCCCCCCCCTCACCTCCCCCCCCCCCTCCAGTTCCCCCAAAATCGTGACAGCGTCTAAAACGCAGCCGTACTGGGATTTCTAAAACAGAGATGCTTTGGAAAACCAGCTAAATTCAAATTAGGTCTCTCCATCGGGGGGGATGAGTTAATCCAGTGATGTAATCATTATTTCTATTTAATTAATAACGACGGTAACAGGGCGTAAAAAGGGGGCGATGCGCTGGATGGGAAAAGAAAAAAAATTTCAAGGTAGCGGAAAAAAATAAGGTAAAACCCAATTACCACCCCAACGTTCCACAATGAACTCGTTAATCCGGCGGCGGCGGCGGCCTTTTTCTTTAATGCCCCTAGGAAAAATGGTTGCCTAGGCGACGCACGCAGCATTTTTAAAGTGAGGACCAAAAAAAAGAGGGTTTTTGCCCAAAAAAAAAAAAAAAAAAAAAAAAAAACGAACGAAAAAAAATGCCTCGAAGATGATGATAGGGAAAAAAAAAATGTGGACGCGGAGTCTGTCGGTTTCCCATTAATAGAAAATGCAAGAAAGAACAAGCAGTATTGCCAATTTTAGGCCTAATTACACGTCCTACAGGGACACAATATAAGCCGGAGCAACTTTTGTTTTTATTGCATGGCGAATAATTTATGACAGCTCCCCGGAGATGGTGAAAATCGAAGGCACGTATACCGGGGCTCGGCTCGGCTCGCGTCTGCCTCGCCTCGCCTCGGTCGGGCACACAACACTGGTGGCAGAAGCTGTGATGCTGAACCAGTCATAAATGTTGCAGCCCCGCACTCTGCATACTCTATATTTCATCAGCCAGCTTCCGCCCCAGTCACTGTCTGATAGTATCATGCAATGGGAAGTCAGGGCCGCCGTACTAAGTCAAAAGTTAAGGTCCTTGCGTATCACTGTGACTGAGCGAATAAAAAATAATAATACGTTTGTTTGACGTATTAACTGCAATAGCTTTGTTGAGAATCCCATTTTTTTTTTATTTCTGGATGATTGTTAGAAAGTATGATGGATTGATTTTGTTAATAGCTTCCTGGGGTGTGTTTTTGTTGTGTTTTGTAATTGCGAAGTTGTTTGAAGTCTCTTATCGATGATTCGGCTCAATTAAACATGCTGGAAGAAATTCAGTAAGGGAAGGGGCCTACCGTAGGATGGGAACTTCCGATGATGGTAGCAGACAAATTGTCAAGAATAGCTTACGCTGATGTTCAAGGTGTGTGGTAGTCTCACAATACCCTTTCCAGTTATTGACAAGTCAGATTATTAACGTGTACTAAAATTCTGAAGAGAACTTCAGTTCTTACTTGATTCTTTGGGAACATCAGTTCTTACTTGAATTCTTAGGGAACATCAGTTCTTACTTGAATATTTAGGGAACTTCAGTTTTTACTTGAATTCTTAGGGAACATCAGTTCTTACTTGAATTTTTAGGGAACTTCAGTTCTAAAAAAGACATAAATCGCAGTAAATAATATTAACGAAAATTGGAAATTAGCCAACAGCGAAAATTATACACTAGAAATCATGTAGTTCAGTAAGACATCTTTATGCACTTACGTTTCGTCGGAGTGGCATGGAGGATGTGGCCATAGCAATCAGGCGCTATGCAAGTGATCTGGGGGCGAACTGGGTAGCTGGTTCGAATCCGGGTCATGCCACTCCGACGAAACGTAAGTGCATAAAGGTGGCTTACTGAACTACGTTATGTCTAGTGTATAATTTTCGCTGTTGGCTAATTTCCAATTTTCCTTGACTTCAGTTCTTACTTAAATTTATCAGGAAACTTCATTTTTTAATTGAATTCTTCGGGAACTTCAATTCATTCCTGAATTCTTAAGGAACTTCATTTTTTAATTGAATTCTTAGGGAACTTCAGTTCTTACTTGAATTCTTATGGAACTTCAGTTCTTACTTGAATTCTTAATGACCTTCAGTTCTTACTTGAATTCTTGGGAACTTCATTTTTTAATTGAATTCTTAGAGATCTTAAGTTCTTCCTTGAATTCTTACGGACCTTCAGTTCTTACATGAATTCTTGGGCAACTTTAGTTCTTCCTTGAATTCTTACTGACCTTCAGTTCTTAGGTGAATTCTTGGGCAACTTCAGTTCTTACTTGAATTCTTAGGCAATGTCAGTTCTTACTTGAATTCTTAGGTAACTTCTGTTTCAGCTACCATGACATGGTAAAACTGGAACTAACGGTTCGTGGTGGTGAGGTAATAAATTGACCAAGTAATAATCAAACTGTAGTATAGTTAAATATGTACGTACGCAAAAAAAAGGTCTACTAGAAATAAAGGTAATTACTAATCCTTTTAAGTGGACTCCTTTTGAGAGTACTCCATGTTATTGCATTCAACGACTTGCCTGCACTAAAACAAGCAAGTCGTCGTTGCTTTGTGTTCATTGCTGATGCAGTTACAGTTACAGGTTAGAAGGAATTCGATACAGTGTAGCCTGGCTACAGGTGACCTGGTGCAATTTGGTGGGTCTTTGTTGGGCAACATGCACTTAAAAAAATTGATAAAGGAGGAAAAGAAGAATGAAGTTTCGCTTTTCTAAAAAAAACGGAAATGAGAAAAAGGGGAGTTGGAATGCCTGTCTGTCGAGAAAGCTGGTTTTACAGATAGATGAGGCTTCAATCCTGTTACACGTGCTCTACGAAAGAAAGGGAGGGAGAGAAGTGCTTTTCGATGGTTGTTTTGACTTGGGGTTCCCGTTTCCGGCTTTACCGCGTATATGTATATGGATTTTGAAATTGCATCAGAAACAAGGGAGATAAAGGGACTGATGAAGTTAGGATTTCATATGTCTCCGCAAAAGATGAGAAGTTAAAAAAGAAAAGTATGTCAGGTTTGTTGTTTATGTTTAACTTAATCCCCGAATCAGATGATGGATAGGAATACTAAGTCGTACTGCCCTGATAGCTAACCCTGAATCAGATAATGGATAGGAATACTAAAACGTACTCCTCTGATAGCTTAAACTTAACCCTAAATCAGATGATGGATAGGAATACTAAAACGTACTCCTCTGACAGCTTAAACTTAACCCTGAATCAGATGATGGATAGGAATACTAAAACGTACTCCTCTGACAGCTTAAACTTAACCCTGAATCAGATGATGGATAGGAATACTAAAACGTACTGCTCTGATAACTTAACCCTGAATCTTATGATGGATAGGAATACTAAACCGTACATCTCTGATAGCTTAAACTTAACCCTGAATCAGATGATGGATAGGAATACTAAAACGTACTGCTCTGATAACTTAACCCTCAATCTTATGATGGATAGGAATACTAAACCGTACTCCTCTGATAGCTTAAACTTAACCCTGAATCAGATGATGGATAGGAATACTGAAATGTACTCCTTTGATACTTAATCCCAGAATCGATGATGGATGATTACTAGAACGTAATGTAAATTTTGAACATTCTTTAACTCCGAATTGGTGAAGGTTGTTGATAAAACTAAAATTAAAAAAAAAAAGGCGTGTTAATGGAGCGTTTATGCACCCGTGTCGCAATGCTGTCTCAACAGAAGTTTTCGTAGCTAAAAGCTAAAACTAATCAGAAATCTCAACATGCATCGTTTTTGGCTGGACTGAATCGTAAGCGATGATGCAGATAGCTTACCCAGGTAATATCAATGGCAATGATGTCGGAATGACTGTCGCAGAACAGCATTGATGTCATACAGATAGCTCTTCCGGTGTCATTGTTACTAGGGCAACATAGTCAACATCTCTCCAGGTAGCAGTGTCACCATAGCAACAAAGGCAATAGCTAGCCAGAAGGCATTTTTACTATCGCAATGAAGTCGAAAGAGAAATATCCAGGTGGAGTTGTTACCATGGCAAGAATGTCGCTTACCGGCATTGCCTAACTAGTTAGTTACAATGCAGGTTGCTAACCAGGTAGCATCCGTAGCAACAATAGCGTAATTACTATCGCAGAATAGCAATGATGCCATAGATAACTTTTTAGGTATCATTGTTACCAGGGCAACAATGTCAATAGCTATCCAGCTAGCATTGTTGCCTAGCAATGAATGGTAGCTATTCAAGTACGAGTTGTTACCTTGAAACGATGCCGGTATAGGTAGCGATGTTGCCATGGCAGCAGTTTCTCTAGATCCAGGTCGTGTAGTTACCATGACAACAGTCCATGGATAGCTATTCAGGTGGTGGTGTTGCCACGGAAACGATGTTTATAGATGTCTAGCATCGTTGGTACCATAGCAGTGGCACTTTGGCCATCTCATTTTCACTTGTAGCATACATAAATGTTGCAAACGCAAATTCAATTTTTCCCCTTTTTTGAGACTTTTGAGACCTACGTAAATGTTCCAAACGCACTAATTTTTCGAATTTTTCAAAAACCATACGCGTGAGTTGCGCGAAGTTAATTATAGGCAATGTTCTTTTTTTTTAAGAAACTATTAAAAATGGTAGAATCAAACTCGAGGGTACAATAAAACAAACAATACCGACGTCAATAAAAAAAATACCGGTCTAATTATTACCCGTTTTGGATTTCTCAGGTACACAGGGTGGTCTACAA
>JAHWFP010066086.1:0-18623 GCA_023313725.1 Lithobius niger
CACCATCTTGGAAAATGGCATTCAAACGGCGTTTTCATATGTAAGGTATAAAACGCTGATCAGAATGAAAAGAAGCAGGTACTTAGCTCATTACAGGTATTGCTCTGTAGATGTGCCCTTTCCATAAGGCATTTTCTAATTGGTCAAGTGGTTCAAGGGTTAAAGAGCTCTCGCGACATTATTTTTTGTTTGACGTTGTTTTAAACATTGTTATTGTGCAACAATACCAATCTGTAAACACCAGCTGCAAGACTTAGACTCAAGATTAAAGGGTTTGTTTGCATATTGGTTTGTTTATAGGTTATTTCGTTTGTGCAAGCAGTTCTTTGAATCTAGCCGCCAAGTAGACGTTTTATTGTTGTTGGAGCTTAATTGTTAGAGTGTAATTGTTGTCAGATGGCGGTTCACTAGCAACTTACATGTGATTTCAGCATACTGGTGTAAATTCCCCATGCGGTAGAAATCTTTGTAAATCGTTTGAATCAGTTGTCTTGGGTCCAGTAACAAAGAAAAACTCAACACGAAAATGTGGGAACGTGTCCTTCATGGAGAGAAAGTGTCCTCAATAACGTTGATTTGTGTTACTAGTAACTAGTCCTCAGGCACCCATGTTAATTTTCATAGGGTATAACGACACGTCTACAGCTGATTAGGGAAAGTTGCCAAATCTAAATTTCGGCAGACAGGTGGGGAAGCGTCGTATGGGGAAGTGTCTTTTTCTAAAATGGGGGTTGCAGCTAGAAGCACGTGGTCCTGAAGTGGCGCGTAAGTGCAAAATTATAGTTGTAACCATTGTTTGTATTGTCATCCAACAGTAGATTATAACATGCTTAAGTGTTACACGCTTATCGTTTCAGTACCTAATTGTCAGAATTCATTGTTGTTGCAAATAGGTGGTTCACGAATCTCGTGTTTGGGTCGCATGGCAATTGGCTAAGGCCTAAATAAAATCACAGAATGGATTGGTTCACGAAGAGACGGAGTATCTTTTATTGTAAAGGTTTGGTCGTTTTTTTCCCCACCAAAACCAAATCTTTTTTTTTTTACGGTACGCGAATTCAAAATGAATTATATGCCCCACGACCCGAATAAATTTCTCATTACTGGTTCAATAAGACACAGGGTATCTTTTATTCCATAGGAATTGATTAGGTCCTTGCAATTATCATACTGTTACGCTTGTTATTAATTTATTTGTAATGACAATAACAAATGTGAAAATTATGAATGAGAACATTCATACAATAAAATACCTCCAGGAAAAAAAGGTAGGGGTGACAATTACACCGTGGGTATGAAAGTCGTGATATCCACCCAAAACCAAAACTGGTAAGAGAAGCCGCCAAGTTTACGAAAAGGGTCGGCCTTTTAAAGTAGCGATATCATTCAACCAGGGGAAGGCCGCCAAGGATGATCCTATTAGCCAAGTTAATCGCACCGAATAATACTTTGGACGTTAAATGAAAACTTGAAGATTGCTACCGCTAGTAGCAATCTTCTAGTTTTCATTTAACCTTCGAACTATTAAGCGGTGCGATTAACTTGGCGAATGTTTTGGTGTGTTGATATCACTCCTTTGAAGGGCCGAACCATTCTCAACTTGGTGGCCTCTTCACCAGTTTTTGGCTTTGTTTATTTTGCTTTGTTTTTAGAGTTGGTTTATTTTTCGTGAACTGGACGTGAATACAATTTCTTTGGCAACGTTGTTTAGATTTATCGTGCTACACTAGTGAGCGTCTAGGCATGCGCGTCAGTATACACGTTGTCATTGTCCGAACTTTGGCTGTCCAATGAGAGACGATGCCGACAATACTAACAATGGTTATAACAATATTTTCGTACTTACGCGCCATCCGCCATGCTCGTTACACCCCTAGTTTCCAAACCATAAAAGTACGCAGTTCGTATCGTACTGCAGCCATTAGTTCAATTTCTTAGCTGGAAGCCTTCCCGTTATCTCGGTATCGATGAATAATCACCCTATGGAAATTAACATGGGGATGAGCGGACTAGAATTAGCTAGCTAGTTACACATTTTCAACGTTATTGAGGGTCATATTTTGCATTGAAAGCAGCTTAGCTGGCATTCCTACACGAGTTAACTTTTGTCAGGTGGGTCATTGCTCTTGATTTCAACACAATTTAAGCTTTTGTACCGCATTATTATTTTTCCAAGTACCTGAAATGTGCCCAACTATGCTTCAAGATACAAGACACTGACGCTATGGCGCCGCGCTACAATGGTTTACAACCTCGACAATTGAATTGATGTGATGTTTGTTGTGATGATTGTTGCCTAACTTGGCGCGACCCACTAACGTGTGTCTAGATGAAAGCCAGAGCCCAAATTTCAAAGCTTTTCATGCCCAAACAAGGGAAGAACAATGTAAGGCTACACACTCGACTACTTTCTTGGCTAAAATTTTCAGTGTTCTTCAGTCACGTCGTCTACTTTCTTTTCATCACAGTACTGATCATTTTTCAAGATTTTCAAGCACTTTTCCAGGCCTGGAATTTCATTATAATTTTCCAGGATATTTCCTGGTACTCAACGAGTCGCACGAACCCTGAATTACCTGTAAAGCTGTGCTAAGCACACTAAGACGATTCGGTTTTAAAACATTCTCTCATGATGTCGTTGCCAAATGGAATGCCCCTATCATTACCTGATCTATCGTGTGCAAAAGTAAAAATGGTAAAAACATTTGACTACAGCAGTAAGGTAGTTAAACCTTACCTTAACCATCAAACAAGTTCGTCTTTGTTTTCTAATAAATATCATTCAGCTCGCAAGTTTTTTTTAAAGGAAGAACATTCACATGTTTTTCTTGTGCCTCCAATTCATGATTTGTGTGTTCCATCCTATTTAAGTCATTCAAGGGATAATATAATAATTCTGAACTTAAAGTGCGCCTATAAATTGCTAAACACATTAAACGGATTTAAGTAGAGTTAACTGACAGATGAGAATATAATTATGTTCATTATGATAGGTTCAAAAGAATTCTTTGTGTAAAATAGGGGCTTGCCCATGGCCATTTTTTAATTCCCTACAAACGTATTTCTTAGTGTAATTTAAAAAGTCACCTACATACTTACATACTTACATACTTACATACTTACAGTACATACTTACCTTGAATGGATATACATAAGCTTTCCTGAAAGGTGCGAATGTATTCTTTCCAACGACATTAATCTAATTTGCTTCAGGTTTGGGACCATCCTATGGCCGTGTTTAGTCTTCTGTACTGTGAAAGCTGGGAAACTATTGGGACTTTATCTGACCGACACCTTCTCAACAGTATTTTTTCACAATACAATTGGTGAACTTTAAAAAACACGGCAAATTACATATCGTTGCTTCCTTATAGCTAACAAGGTTTTTTATTGCCGGAAAAATACTATAACTGTCACATTTCTGCATTTGTGCTCTCTTGCCTTGGGATTTAAAGCTGTGCCGATCCACCCCATCTCCACATCCCACTGCGCATGCCCAGTCCTCATTACTAAAGAGCTTGCTCGCAAGGAAATGCATCTTTTGTTCTCAAGGTGAGCTGTCAGACAGTCATCTCTGCCTTCTTCGCTCGTCGTCTCCACCACCACCGCATTCGCCAACGAATGCCTGCTACTCTCCATGCATCGTTTGGATTTCATCGCTTGAGGGTGCTTCCGACCATGGCCAAGTCCACCGTTCTTGTGCCACGCCTACAGCCACGACTGACTCGCACGGCATTCGCATTCGTCAATGGCGTCCAAGTTACCACCCTAATGACCAGTGAACCACGGACTGGCGGCATTCGCATTCGTCAATGGCATCCAGGGCAGCTCCGTAATGATATGTCCACCTTGAATCGCAGTCTCCAGCTCCTAGTTCGTAGACAATGCATGGCATTCATCTGATGAACCTGAACATTAACGCCAATCATCATGACCCTCAAGAACAGCAAAACTCCAGATCCCTTCCAGTCTCCCCACTATGTGGACCACTGGCCTGCCATTAATGCACGGCATTTATCTGACAGCCCCAGGCACAACAAGACATCGGGCTGTATAACAATACTCGACATTAGTTTGGCAGCCCCTGTCAGTACTCCATTCATCCTGCTTCCGGACACCTGGCTTGTCTACAATGCACGGCATTTGACTGACAACCCCATGCAACCATCAGCGTCATCAGGACCTTCAAGTCAACTGTTAATGGCTCACCACGTATGATTCGCATGTCTCCAACCTTCAAGGTTTGAAGCAAGCTTGGTCCCCTTTTAGTCCACTAGCTGAAGCCCTTCACCGTTCATCAACCATCCAGATACCGGGCTTGTCAACAATGCACAGCATTTGACTGACAACCCCATGCACCATCGGAGTCATCAGGGCCTTTAAGTCAACTGTTAATGGCTCACCGCTTGTGATCCTCATGTCTCCATCCTGAAACGTTGAAGCAAACTGGGACCCCTTCTAGTTCACCAGCTGGTGCCCTTCACTGTTCATCCACCATCCGGACACCCGGCTTGTCAACAATGCACGGTATTTCACTGACAACCCCATTCAACCATTGCAGTCATAACGATTTTCAAGTCAACAGTCAATGGCTCACCAACTGTGATCCCACGTCACCAACATGGAATGTTCGAAACAAGCATTGGACCCTTTCTTATCTAGTCCACCAGCCGAAACCCTTCACTGTCAATCCACCATCCGGACACTCAGCTTGTTAACAATGCACGACACTTTTCTGATAACCCCAGACACCCATCTAACTCATCAGGACATCCATCTCAACCATTGATGGCTCACCACCAGAGATCACCAGGCATCCCTGACCATTAACCCACATCCGGTCATCTGCCTTGTCAACAATGCATGATATTATGCTTGACAGCTCAAAGAACCATTGCTGTGTCCATCACCCCCACGTCAACCAGCCTTAACCCACCATGACAGATACTCCTGTGACATTCAGAGTATGCATCGGTTTTCCCCGAGTCTACCAGTGGTTATGTTTCTTCCCTCATCCACCATCCGACCACCAGACTTGCAGACACACACGGCATGCATCTGTTGACCCCTGAAACCACTTTTGTTTACTACCTTCAAATCCACCATGGACGACCCTTCTCCAGGGGCCCTCACTTCAGGTCTCTGACGTTCTCGACAAGGTTCGGATGCCCACACCGCCCACACCAACAATCCGCAACTTCTAAACCACCAACCACTAATGACCCTTACGTCATTTGTAACCGGCTTACATGAACGGCAGCACGCAACTCACGAAGCTTACACTTCGTAGTTCGGCTTGCCTCAATCATGGCGGCCTGCCAGCCTTCCAATTACTGCAGACTCAGGAATTGGACTGCTGCCAGCCACCAGGTGTCAGCACGGGTCCGCTGCGAATCCAGTCGGAACCGGATTGAGCCTGTTTGCCTGTTGCCTCAGGCAAGTGCCTATTGTTCTGGCCCGGCCCGAGTGAGTATAAAACGGGACCGAATCGAGAGCTCGAGCTAATTGGTGTTTGGGGTTCGGACTGAACAGTCAGAACCTCGGAGCCTACAGGGTCAGTTAGAAGGATAAATTCTGGCTGATGCCTAATATGTGGTACTCTGTGTATGGACCCCTAGCCATACAGTAAGGAATGAATTGGAATTGAGTTCTTGAACTTGAAACCTCTCGCCCATTCCCTGAGTAGTTACACATTCATCTGGAACCCTCAGATCAACCATCAGAGGCTGTAGCGTTACCATACGAGGTCTCCAATCAACCGTCTGAGATGGTCACGTCCACTGTGTGGACCGCCACATCCACCACTCCAACCCTCTTGTCCACAAAATGGAACTCTCACGTTGACAGCTTGTAACCGTCAGGTCAATAATTCAAAACCCTCGAATCAACTCCTTGGAGCCTTCACGTCAACCATGTCTTTCAACGTCATCACATTCTCCTGCAATTTCCCAAAAATTGCATCTGGGAAAAAACACACCGCCATTATCCGGCACCTCAACAACCCCAATCATTTTAAAACGGGTAACACAAACCGTCATCACCAAGCCTCTACAACGCAAACTGCGTCAGCTTGGCCAACGCTCAACCCAAGGTTTCAAGGCTGTGAGCCCCTTTGTCTCCACCCGGATCGCGGTGACGGCATTCCCCTCTTTCGCAGGATTTTTCTCCTCCGTTGCCTAGCAACGGCCTTAAACCCCATGCGCCCCTGGCTTTTGATTGCTACGATCGACTCACACTCGCTATCAACACTGAAAGTTTTGCGTTCAAGTCGGACGTTCGTCTCCAAACCACAACTTTTGTTCTGTACATGAGTTCGTCAGACGAAATGCCCAGAACCCGTGGTGGGAGGTCCTCAGCTCATGGTGACTCACATCTCTCAAGTTTTCAACACAGGAAACCCGCAATTCCTGACCCATTTTCCTGCTCCTGCGTAGGACTAAATACAAAGGGCAGAATTGACACACACAAGGTCTGCTAATCACACCGAAAATGCGACTACTACCGCAAGCCATGTCCTGTGTACGTTCGCATTTCCCCAACAACTTGGTTAAAAATTGAAAAGCTTCAACGAAAATCCCTACGTGCCAAGCAAGAAAAAGAACGTAGGGCAAGACTCCTAGAGGCCAAAACCCCTTCTACAACACCCAAAATCATTCACAAGAATGTGGTCAAACCAAAGCCACTCACTCCCCGCACCACACCCTTCAAGTTCCCCCCTCAAGACAAACACCTCGTCACTCAAGGAACATTTCTGGAGCTCAACCATAACCTCATCCTCCAAATACAAGTCTCCTTTGCCACCAAAACGTGTCGGCTTATCAATGCCAACAACGCAAGAACTTGCCAAACCAACCTCCATGTGTGAAGTTTATGAACCTTTTCCTGATGCACAACTGTCACCTCAAGCAACCCATTTCTACTCCCAACAAGAGAAAGACCAGCCTCCACCAAATCAGTACAGCCTTGACGTAACTGAAATCATGAATATTGGCAAGCATGACATTCAACCAACTTTCTCTCCATTTGCCATCACCAAGAATTTACATCTGTCAACGACTCAATTCCAATCCCTGTTGGCAAATTACGCAAAACTTGAATCAGAATTCGCCAAACAGTTGTTTACAATAAATGCCTGCACGTCTTACAAAAAACTCTTACTATCCACAACTATTTACATGCTAAAGGAATCTCTCACTGCTGAGCTGCCAAACTGTCAAACAGGCAAAGATTGGATTCGAAACAAGATTGAATTTACGTCAAACCCCAAACCTTCCTACAGAGTGGAACTTTGGTTCAAACACCTTCTCAAATGACACACAGGTTCGACCTTTTGAAACCGTTCGAGGAACTCATTCCGCCCATCGTTCGGTTCGGCGAAAACTCCCATTGACTCGCCCGATGTCCACGTAACTGAAAAACCCAACCTTCGAGACGAAACGATGGACAGCAGCTTCGTTGCAGCATGGCAAGCTATGGCCAATTTTGCCCACGTGACCTTTTATGGTTTCAACATGTGGCAATTTCGCAATAATCATCTTCAGCAACCAAATTTATGGGTTTGCAACCCTACACAACCAACAGCACCCTTTCACTCCCATGCGCAGAATGTTGACATAATATCACGCTTATGGATTTTACCATCGTTCAAATCTAGAATAATATCCTTCTGACTCCCTCAATTTAATTATCATTGTTCTGCCGGAAACGAAACCATTTCAAAATTCACGAAGTTCTACCTTTTTCCTTTTTTAAAAAAAACCAAACTGAATCACAGTTCAAACAGAAAACACCCTCTCCGGACTCTTCCACTAATAAAAAAAAAAAATTTTCGTCGTAGACTCACCGTCGTAGACTCACCAAAGAGACGGCCATCCAATTTCCGAAGACAAGAGAAATCGAACAACTCAACGGGACAGGGAAACACTTCCTTTCCTGGCAACCAACCTGAACTTTTGCAGTGAACCACACGCAATTTTTCAAAATTTTCCTTGAAATTCAACCCCAAGTCTCATCCATGGACTCAATCCACACATGATGTTCCAAGTTGCTTCAACTTCAATCCAACCGTAATTCAAGCCATATCCGAAACGAACTGAAACAATATGGAAACACGTCCAACGACCGCCATGTGACATCGCCATTCAAGACAACATCAAAAGTAAAAAATGTCGTCACTTCCCAAAATAAAACGAACATCAAACCCGTCCCCCCTTTCTAAAAAAAAAATGGAACAACGGAATCAATGATTTCTCTTGGGGAATCCTAGCTCACAACCCTGGGGAACTTAATCAGAACGTACTCGCCATCAACTCGAACGAGGTCGACTGTCAATGCAAAAAATGTGACAGTGGTGGTATTTTTCTAGCAATAAGATACGTAAATTTGCCGGCCCCCCATGAAGGCCGCCTGAAATTCGTTTCTTTTGCTAAGGAAAAATACTATACAAACCCATCCTACCTCCCCTCTCGAGCCACCGTTTGACAGAACGAGAGAGAACTAAAAGATGCATTTGCTTGCGAGCAAGCTCTTTAGTAAGGAGGGCTGCACATGTGCAGTGAGTTGTGGAGCTGGGGCAGAATGGCACAGCTTTAAATCTCAATGCAAACATTTGACTAGTATAGTATTTTTCCTTAGCAAAAGAAACAAATTTCAACCGGCCTTCATGGGGGCCAGCAAATTTACGTTTTTCGACATGATTCAATGAAATAACATTTGATCGTCACATTTAACACGACATGTCACATTTCACATGCCTGCCTGCGTCTAATAGTTTAAAGCTTTCTGGTTGCCACAGCAACGTGAAGTCCTGATACCTTAAATGCATGAATAGAGTAACTCGTGAAGCCTCTTCTCCGTTAGCTGCTACTTAAAAATTAAAACGGCAGGTAAAAATGAGGCCTAAGAGCTGAAAATTAGGCCTAAAATCTAAAACTAGGCCTAAAAGGCTAACACAGTTTTAACCTGCAATAGTGATGGTTACTACCTTTAGATTATATAATACAGATCGCTGTTGCAGTGCGTGATAGAGGTGTGCTGCTCAACAGTGGCGGAAGTGTACAAAAGACCTGTTTCGACTAGGCAGTCCCCCCCCCCCCCCCCGCTTGTTTATGTCTTAATAAGTAACTGCTGTTATACAACAATTAATGATTTAAAAAATACGTACCAGAAAAAAAAATACGCAAAAGAAAAAATATGTACCAGCTAGAAAAGGCATAATTTGTGAGGGTTCCCTGGAAACCCGAGTATATTAAACAAAGCACATTTGACTGGTCAGCCCCAGGCTTCCAAGCCAAGTGGGCTATGTATGTACAAAAGGGAATCTAAAGTGACTCCCACGAAGTTTGTACTGGTTATCAAAGGCTTAAAGTGCTTCTCTGCTGTGGCTAATTCCCTAATACATTTGAAGAGATCCTGCAGACGTAACAGAAAGTTGGGAGGGTGTTCCCCCAACAAAGCTAGTAAAAACTGTTCTATTTGACATCGAAAATTTACCTTACCTGTAAATTTAGCATTCTTGTCTAAGAATGCTTTTCTCCTAGAGGTAAAATTGTCTAATTACAGCTAGCTCTCTAACCCCAGTGTGCATGCGCGCACCCCTCCTTTGTAACGGCTGTGAGGCAAAAATGGCCATCTATCTTTTTCTAGCTGTCACAATGTGAACACACTCGCCGGTTTACCCAAACGAAAGAGGACTCATCACACCGATGGTTAAAGTCATGACCGCCCCAAAAGTGTCTCTTCTGGCTGACTCTTCGGCTGCCGGCCCTATTGCTGTCGTCGTTGCTCTTCTTGATCCGCCTTTTGGCCCTGCTTCCTGCCGACGTATGGATCTGCCATCAACACGACGAACACTTCGACGAAGCGTAACTTTTTTCTACCGAAAGCCAACCGACAAGCTTTCATTTCCCGTTCTTTCCATCAGCATCTTCTTCAGCTCATTAATTGGCTGCTGACCCTGTTTTCATTGCCGCCGCACCAGAGCAGACTAGACCCGACGATGAATCGTTTTTGGTTTGCCTTCGGCAACCGATTGAACTTTCCGTTGAGATCAACAGAAAGACCGTCAAATTGGTAGGCTCGCCTACCTACCCTGGGTGTCAACTACCCACGCCGCTCGCCCAGCATCTGCTTCTCACCCCTGCCATCAAGCAACGCTTCCACCGAAGTTGAGCCATTCACCATCCACCAGAATCTAGGCTGGTTCACTAAAAGATTTTTCGAAGCTGTTGCGTACAACTGCTATCGGCATGCTCTTCTCTACAAGCCTAACAAGTGAAGAAGACCCCCACTGCACTGATGACAATGAGTTGGGAAACGAAAGAGACGATTGCTTGCTTGCCGAAGATTACGCCGCTTGGCCGGTACCAGGGTACGTCTCGCCCACCTACCCTCCGGCCGCGCCTGCCTGGCGTTAACACAAGGCGCCAGCTAAAAGATAAGGCAGCTGGCGTCAACGATATGTTGCCAGCTGCCTTCTCTTTTAGCTGGCGCCTTTTCCTGCCTCGCTTCATTGCCTGCCGTCTACCGAAAGGCTACACCAAAAGACACATCCAGTGGTACCTTGTGTGGGCTCTCGGACCTTTTCTGCCATTTACAACAAGATTGCAGTCAACACGTCGACTGTTGCTCGACAAGGATTATCTTCGTTCCTCATTTTGGAAGCACTTTGTAGATCCAAGATCAGGCTTGATCTGTTGACGCGTCTTTTTCTTCTTCTCTGAATCGCCTGTTTTTGAAGAATGTCTCCCTCTGCGTTTGTGCAGCTGTGATGTGTCCAACAATTGATATTACACGATGCACGTGAACCATTTGGTTTTTCATCACTTTGGTCTTTCTGACAATCCTGTTGTCAAGATTAACAAGGTTACTTTTGCAGTTTTTATTTGATATGGAAAAAATTCTACAACCAAGAAAAATTTGAAAAACCGTAGTTCTGATGCTTTGGTTTGCATCCTCCGCAAATACCGACAGCTATCTGCCGCCGTCTGGAATCCTGCTACAGGTGTTGGTACAACATTCTAGAAGCATGTTTTCACAGTTACGCATCATGTATTTGCAGTTCAGTTGCAATAAGTCTCTTACTTCTCTGTTGCTGACTCTTTACCAATGCAAGTTTCATCTTATTCAAGTTTTCAAGCTGTAAACTACCGCATCATAATGCTCCAACTCTTCTGCCACCAGTTGGAGCAACATCTCGCCGTGCTGGCACACCATTCACAGAGCTAAAGTAACCTGACCAGAATAACGACACCTGCACAAGACGAAGCACTCCAGCATCGGTAACACTAGTGTTGTAAAAATATAAGCTGACGAAATTAGCATCATTGACCAGTGTACGACCTCACTTAACACCACGACTGAAATCGCACTGATAACAAATATAACACAAATGTAATAAATCATGACGCTGGATCAACCAACCCAATTTGGTTGGAAGAACTTCAAAGCGTCTCTTCCGCCCGACTCTTCGGTTGCTGACCGTGAGGCTATTGTCGACCTCCCGCCTGCCTTACATGGGCCGCCAAGCACTTCGACTCCAGTCTGCCTTTCCCGCCATGATCATCTCAAGCGTTCCCATCATAGGTGACCCCTTCACCCGTCAAAACTTCATTCACCTTAATGCCCATTAACTCTTTCAGGGAGAGTAAATAGGCGTTTCAAGACCGTCAATGCAATGTTATTACAACACTTACCTATTGTTCATGCTGCTTGAAAGGGCAGTTGTAGTAGTAGGCTTTCCTGCATGGTGGGTCCTCGAATGAAAACAACTGCATTAGAAATAATGTTCGTTGTGTGAGTATAAAGACAGTTAAACGATCCTCCCGTGGAATTTTCTTATACGTTAGTATTGACGAAAGTCATTTTCTCTTCTACATAGGTTAACTCAACTCGAGCTGATCGGAATGCACGTTTAAGTTGTGGTTTTGTTAAACTTGTTTCGTTCACTTTTCCGATTGCTTGTCTTCTACATTGCTGCATCATGAGTTCCCAACCTGTATTTCATTAAGCAGACAGTCAACATTTGTTTAGAGTTTATCTGTGTTTAGTCTCAATTATCTACCAATTTTTTTACCGTCCCTCTCTTTCATCTTAATTTCTTCTCTGTGTTCACTGTTCAGTCGTTGTTGTGTGGCTAACAATAATTTCCGTTCACCGTTATTCCATTTACCAACGAAGGATGGCTGAATGTCAATGACACATGGCAGCAGCAGCCCGTATCTATGCAGAGAGATATCCTGACGGAGAAAATCATTTGCCTAAGGTGTTTGACTATTCAGCAGATCGGATTCAAGCTACTGGGAAATGTCTAGCCTGATAAGAGGGCACAAATGCAACCACCAATTAGGGCTGACAGAGATCCAAAAGTGGTACTGACTGTGATGGTTGACCCGCATGCAAGTACGAAGAGCATAGCTAGAGATGGTGGTATAACCCAAACGACTGTTTGGAGAATTCTATCATGGTGTTAGGACTCAGGACTCAGACGGTGATGACTTTCAAAACTGAATTAATAACTGACTGAAATAAATAAACTGACTGAAATAAATTAATAACTGATGAAATAATTAACTGAATTAACCTCTGCCAATGGGTCCAAGGTCGGAAGTAACAAGCTGTGATGTGACGAGGCTACTTTCAAAGGCAATGGAGAGGTAAATAATCACAATATGCGCTTTTGGTCTGCTGAGAACCCACACAGAATTGAGAGGTCGGCAGCCAACACTTTTGAAGTTTAAACACGTGTTGTGCTCGAACACCAATATCAGGCAACACTTCCTTGAGGGAACTCTTATCTGGCCAGGTGTACCGAGCATTTTTCACTGACACACTGCCCACCTTACAGAGAAATGTGCCCTTAGCCACTAGAGCAGTAATGTGGTTTCAGCATGCCGGATGTCTTGCACCAGTTGAGGATGTGGCCATAGCGACTAAGGCGCTATGCAAGTGATCTGGGGGCGAACTGGGTAGCTGGTTCGAATCCGGGTCATGCCACTCCGACGAAACATAAGTGCATAAAGGTGGCTTACTGAACTACGTTATTTCTTGTGTATGATTTTCGCTGTTGGCTTAATTTCCAATTTTCCTTAGTATTATTTCCAGCGATTTATGTCTATTTATTGCACATTTTGCACTGAAAGCGAGTGTCATTTTAGACAACTTCACTGTGTTATGTGATATTTAGGTTATTTTTTATTTGTACAATATGTTTTGTGGAAACTTATCATTTCACCCTAGACCCGGACTAGGTAGGGGGGCTGGAGGGCAATCGCCTGGTGGGCCAAACTGGTTGGTCCATTATCACTCCACTTCACCCCACCCCGTCCATTTCAGAGTTTTGTTCTGTTTTACGTTGAAAGAAATTTTGATTTAATTAAGATGCAGCAATTGATGATGCAGCAACAAGCTCCCAAAAATTGTCACGGTATCTAAAGTTGTAATTGCAATGATAAGATTCTAAGGATTCAAATGATTATCAATTCCACTTGTTGATACGATAATGACATGACATTATTACAAGCAAAACCGTCAAGTGTACCGTGAAACAAAAAACAATGGGGTTATATGATGACTGAAGTTTCACTTTACTTTATTGTTAAAATGCACATGGATAAAAATTGATGGTTTTAAATTGAAAGAAGCAGATGTAGTACAATTGCGAAAACTGCATCAGTTTAAGTGCTGTTGTGCTTTATAATTAATTGGTATTTAGGATAGTTAATTTAAATAAGCAAATGTACAATTGAAAAAAATTGCATCTGCTTAAGTGTTGTTGTGCTTTACGTTTTTTCTTGCCAAACAGGAAAAAATACATAACCTGTTAATTTTTGCATGCTGCATTTCCCTGGAGGTCTTTCAGTTGTTTGTAGCTGCCTGCCAGCTGCGTAACCAGAATGCTTATGTGTGGGCGCATCCCTCCTCTATATAAAGCACTTCTGAACGATCTGTCATCATTCATTTTCCTCCAGCGAGTGTCTCCACGCCACTCCATCTACCTGCTTTCGCCAGAAGATTGAAGGTCTTCGAGTTCTTGCCTTTATCCACTGCTGCCCAGCTGGACGATCATTCATTATCTTTGTCTTTTCTCGTTGGAACTGAACACTCGGATGCCGGCGCCGCGCTGCCCGACCATTCGCTCCTTGTTGCTCCACCGGTCGATGTACCATTCTCATCCGAACAGTTTCTCGCTGATGGTTCCTCACAGACTGCCACTACCTCTCCTCTCCATGGCAGCCAGAGGGCCTCTTCTCCACCGGATCTTGCCGTACTCGAGGATGAGCTCCACACGGCCAAGGCTAACTACCGTCAACTGAAGTGCCAGTTCAAGATCGCCTCCGAAAGCATTCGCGAAGAATGCTCGCCTCAATCCCCCGTAGACTTGTCGTCTCTCTCTTCTCGTCATGGCAGTCAACCTTTTACGCGAAGTGAAGTCCACCGCCTCATTGAACGGGCTCGACAGGATTTTGGCGTCCGCCAACCGGCGAATGAACCTCCACTGTCCGTCACCCAATACATGAAGGCCAGTCTGATGAACAAATTCCAAATTCTGGTGGAAGAAGCGAATTCCAAGAGCCACAATCGCTCTGCGTCTTCTTCTCGTCATGGGACGAAAAGACACCGGTCATCTTCTACCATGTTCTCCAGGGACGATCCCCGTTCTAACGACGACAATGATTTGGTCTTGGTGGCTGCCCTTCAACATCAATTACCACAGGATTCTGTCTTTGTCCAGCCACAAGCTCCGGACGTCGTGAATCAGCCGGATAGAAACATCCATTTTCCCGACGACCCAAATAACGACGATCCGTCATCAATTCCACTTGTGGCTCTGATGAAACGGTTGAGGACACCGTTCCGGATTGTTTTCTTTTGAAGAGTTCCCTTTCATCGGACGCTCCAGTAATCAATCGCGATCTAACGACTGGCTTCGGCTTTGGTTTACGGGATCGCAATTCCAAGCCACGCTCACTTTTCGGCCAGTCTACAACGCTGTTGACCTGGTTTCTCTGCAACGGTGGCGCCATCCTGGGGAAAGGACAGCCAGAGCTTGATAAGGGTCTGCCACCTTCCAGACCAGGCCATGAAAGCTGCTAATTCAATGCATTCGGGTTCGGCAACGGTGCATCCTACATGAAGAACTTCCACACATACCCACAATGTGAATTTGTCACAGCTGATGTAAAGATGTACTTCGGGACAGCGCTCTCGATTCCCAAGAAGGCTGAAATCCCCATGCAAGTACTTTACGGCCTCGACAGATGCCTTCGTCACGGCCTATGCCCCGCATCCCAGGCCACCGTGCTGAACACCTCCATCAACGCTCTATGCGAGAAGCTTTCGTCAAACCCAACACCTGATCAGATCAAACAACTTTTGAAGTTAATTTCTCAGTTGTTTCAAAAAGCTCGTTTTGCGACGTAACCATTCTTTAATTGGCTAGTCTGGGCCCTTTTCAACGACACCCTGCTGCTACGGGACATCGCTCTCAATTCTGCCCCAAACATAAACGACTCAACCAAGCATCATCTGCAGAATCTTCCGCTTCACGAGTCTGACACCCTCTTTCGTGGATTAATCCCGACCCTTGCTCCACATTTGGACGTCTCACGAAAGCCCAAGCCGAACAAACCGATTACCGGTAAATTGCTCGCCGAAAATTGCTCCCCGGAAAATTGCTTGCGGACAATTGCTCGCTAAGAAAATTGCTCTCAAGAAAATTGATCGTCGGGAAAATTGACTGTGCGGTTAATTGCTTTCCACATTTTTTAAACATTTAATTAATTTATTTTTTAACTTTTTTTAAAGTTACTAGTTTTTTAACAGTAATTTTTGCAGTGGTTTAGTGTATTTGAGTGGCATAAAATCAAGTTGCAGCGACGAAAATAGGCCTAAGTGAAGCGCAATTTAATTATCTTTCATTTGGTCTCATCTTTGTAGCTGCCTTGGTTGCCTTGGTTCAAGAGGAGCAGAGGTACATGCACACACATTAATGCAGTCAAGTACAGGATGTGTTTAAAGTTCATTAAAAAGAAAATAGCCCATTTTCTCCCACCCCGCCCATTTGCACAATTAAAGTTTTAATTTTTTTAATTACTTTTTTTTATGGTGCACCTACAGCTACTTCCGAGCACTTTGTTGCTAATTCGTACTCATTGAAAATGTCAGCGCCCATGAACGTTAACACAAGACAACACTGCTCGAGATTTATGTAGGGAACACTTTTACTCAATGTAAACTTGACAAAAAAGTACGTGCGTGCATGTACTTCTACTCCTCTTGAACCAAGGCAACCAAGGCCGCTACATAGATAGTAGTAGGACCAAATGAAAGATAATTAAATTGCGCTTCACTTAGGCCTATTTTTGTTGTTGCAACTTTATTTTCTGCCATTCAAATATACGAACAAACTGCAAAAATTACTGTTAAAAAAAGTTTAAAAAATAAATAAATAAAATTTTGTTTAAATGTGCAGAGCAATTAACCGCACGATAAATTTTCGGACAAGCAATTTTCCCGTCGATTAATTTTCTTGCGAGCAATTTTCTTAGCGAGCAATTGTTCGCGATGAAATTTCCGGGGAGCAATTTTCGGCGAACAATTTACCCGACACGGAACAAATCACTGAAACTTAATTTCAACCAAAACAAGTCTCCTCCCACCCAAGGGCATAATGACAACTGGTCCAGGCCTCGGCAACAGCGAAAAATTGATTTTAGTCAGAAAGCGAACATCAACTCTTCCTTCGTTCGAACCAGCCATTTCGTCAAAACCAACAACGTTCTCGTCAACCCAAGAAGACAAAAGGTCAGGCCGGCAGAAGCTCCACTCCTGACCAATCAAGCCGCATCTCTTCCCCGGGAGGGAAGAGCTCGCGAAAGGACCGTGACGCTATTCACCCTTCCAGCTATCCAGTGGATGCCCGTTTACGCCACTTCCTGCCTGCTTGGAAAAACCTAACAACCAGTCAACAATTTCTTTCAATAGAAGCATGATGTCATGATGCCACATTCTGTTGGCTCAAACTCCTCCATGTGAATTCGCAACAAACCACTACCCAAAAGTATTTCAAGAGATACAAGACCTCTTAACGGAAGAAGCAATCCGGGAATGCCACCATCCGGGCCCAAGATTTTACAGAGCCATCTTCCTACATCTGAAGAAATCAGGAGGAGCTCGGTTGATTTTCAACTTGAAACCACTCAACCAATTCATGGCCAAAGAACATTTCAAGATGGAAACACTGGAGTCCATTCGTCTCTCGTTACATCACAACAATTGGACGATCTCCATAGATCTAGAGGACGCATACCTCTACGTACCACTCCACTCGTCTGTCCACCACCTATTCCGGTACATGTACAACAAAAAGCTCTCCGAATTTCAATGCCTCCCATTCGGATTGAACGCTGCACCCAGAATTTTCACTCTAGTCTTAAAACCAGTTCTAGCAAAATTACACCAACAACAGATAGACGCAAGTGCGTACTTGGACGACTGGCTATTAAATAACTTGGATCCACAACAACTAATCACCAAACGAGATCAAACAATCATGCTTCTCAACAATCAGGGGTTTGGAGTAAACCTACCGAAATCTCGTCTCACTCTAGCTCAAAAATTCACATTTCTGGGAGCATGGTTCAACCTAAAATCTGCAACAGTGATGCTTTACCAGAGAGAATGGAACACGCTCGTCATTTTCGATTTCAAACCTTTGGCTAAGTTTCCAATTCTCGTCACCATTAGAGTGTTTGGCACTCAGAGACCTAACGTATGTGCGTGGTGTTCATTAAGGAGTCGGGGTTAGAATGACATCATTAGCAGCATGGTTCCATAGCAAGCACTGCCATACATATCTTTATACCACAACAGGCACCTAAAACGACTGAGCTGCAGTAAAGCCCTGGTGGCCAGCAAGGAAATGTAGCCAGAGGTGTGATTCTGGCACATAACCAATACTCACTCTCGTACCCAACTCTCTGTTAGCTACTTACGAAATTAAAATGGCAGGTAAAAATTAGGCCTAAAAGCCAACACCTTTTAAACCGGTATTTGTGATGGTAACTAGGCTTAGATTATATAATAGAGGTCGCTGTTGCAGTGTGTGATAGAGGTGTGCATTTCAACATTTTTGAAAGAGCGGGAGAGTACAGATGACCGGATGCAATTAGCTAGTCGCTTCAGCCGCTTGATTATTTTCCAATGATAAGTATGCTTTCGTTTGTTAGTCCAGGTTTCCAATTCAACAATTAAAATCGGCAGCCAATGAGATGCAAGAATCATTAAGAAGCACGTGCGTGACATTAAACGCGTTTAAGCTGAAAAAAAATGGCTGCCTCCTTGCTGGTGCAGCTCGCGAAAATCTCATACTGGTTCTCTAGAAGCTGCTGTAGTGTGGAGTGGGCGACCCTATACAAGCAGTACATGATCAAAGGTGCCTGATACTTAATAATAATAATAAAACGTTTATTTCAGTTTTACGGACTGAATTGCAGTTTTAGTTTAACGGAGTTGGAGTCGAATAGGTTAGAGAATTATATTTACAAAGTTGCTTTTATAAAATGGGATTACTAAGTCTCAGTTTTAGTTTAATGGAGTTGGAGTCGAATAGGCTAGAGAATTAT